>CABHPQ010051290.1:0-11754 GCA_902168405.1 Peromyscus aztecus | reverse complement strand
TCCTATTGGTGCTATGGCTGGAGGCTGTCAGCCAGTCGCGTGCTAATAGTTAACAACCTGCTGTGTGTGTGTTTCTTGTAAGTTTAAATTTTCTGACAAAAGGGTTGTAGCACACACCTTATCAATAAAGGTGTGTGGCGCATGCCTTTAATCCCAGCACTCGGGAGGCAGAAGCAGGCAGATCTTTGTGAGTTCAAGGCACAAAGATCATGCATACAATCTTTACTGTAAATTCTTCACAGACAATCATCCTTTGAGAATTTTCATTGAGTTTTGCTGATTTTATATTTATAGCCAATCTCTGGTTGCAGTTGATTAACAATGAACATGCAGCTGGGAATGGTGTCATATGTCTTTAGTCCCAACACTCGGGAGGTGGAGTTTGAGGCCAGCCTGGTCTACACAGCAAGTTCTAGGACAGCCAGGGCTACACAGAGAACCCATGTCTCCAAAATAAAACAAAACAAAATGCACATGCTATTTGGGTTTATACTTGAATGAGAAAGAAACATCCAAGATGTCAGAATTTTATTTGCTTGTCAATATTGGGAGAGATTCTTGCTAATGCAGATACTATTCTTCTAATGAAAGCTTTGACTCCCCGTTTACACCGTGAAGAACACAGAGGACACACATTCTCACATTACTGCTTCTCCATCAGTTTTGCATTTGCATTGGCTAACTTCAGTACTTCCCCAATTCAGCTGATTTCAAGGTTTGATCCCTAGTACTGAAAAATAAAGGAAAGAAAAAAAAAACTCGAGAAAAACTATTATCTTTGAAAAAGGAAAACGGAGGGCAGTTATGCCACCCAAGAACTTGGAATCTCATTAGATAGTCTGAATGTTGACATTCCCATTACACCCATATGTTGGACCAAATACACCATATGATGGTGCTAGGAGGCAGGGCCTTCAGGAGGTAAAGTGAAGTGGCTGCACTCCCATAGATTAGTGGCCTTGATTCCCTTTGGCAATGCAAAGTAGGTTTCTCTGAAGAGGCTTATATACTTTACTGTATTTTTAAAGGGACTGAGTCCCTGACATACATTATTAAATTTATTTTTATGTATATGGATGTTTTGGCTGCATGTATGTCTGGGTACCACATTCGTGCCTGGTACCTACGGAGGTCAGAAGAGGGCATTGGATTCCCTGGAACTGGAGTTATAGATGGTGTGAACCACTATGTGGGTGCTGAGAAACAAACCCAGGTCCTCTGCAAGAGCAACAAGTGTGTTATTAACCGCTGAGCCTTCTCTTCAGCCCCATGTTTTTGGTTTTTTTATAAGCTGTGATTAACCTGTCTGGTGGATTGGGACCATCTCTTCATGTGGATACAAGGAAGCATCCCCAAAGAGAGCACACAATCAGAAGTGACCACTGACATTCATGGACTAGCCATGCAAAGGTGCCACCACTGCAAGGGTGGCAGCTGTGACCACGATCTGCTCTTCTTTCCCTTCCACAGTACTTTCTTGCACTGAATAAACCTTCAGGACTCTTGGACAATTAGAGGGGTGAGTCGAGGGATGTGAAGCCTCAAAAGACAACTGACTTCCTCCTTGAAAAGGATTAAGCAATGCATTAATAAACTATGGTTATACTGGAGACCAATGAGAAATGGAGCAGCCTAAAGACTGAGAGCTTGTATACTGTAACTTCACTCAGGTGACATCGGGAGCCATTAAAGACTGTGATGTAACCAGATTTAGATTTACTATGACAGCAGCATGGCTGTGAACTGAAGGCCCATTAATGGTCATCCAGAAGAGGGCCTAAACTGAGCAGCTGCAGTGACGTGGTATGAGATGTTAAGGAAACCTTAGTGCGGCACCAGCAATATCAACATCATCTGGAATTTGTTGGCGTCTCTGGACCCACTTCAGACCAGCTAACTCAGAATCTGCATTCTACAAGATTCCCCAGTGATCCGAATGCATGTTAAGCATAACTGATTTAGGGCTGGCTAA
Organism: Peromyscus aztecus; assembly: GCA_902168405.1. Classification (NCBI taxonomy): domain Eukaryota; kingdom Metazoa; phylum Chordata; class Mammalia; order Rodentia; family Cricetidae; genus Peromyscus; species Peromyscus aztecus. The sequence goes on along the minus strand of CABHPQ010051290.1, from coordinate 9,782 downwards.
AGTGGCACACACTTTTCATCCCAGCACTCAGGAGGCAAAGACAGGCAGGTCTCTGTGAATCTGAGGCCAGCCTGGTCTACACAATGAGTTCCAGAACAGCTAGGGCTATGTAGAGACCTTGTCTCGAAATAAGATTTAGAGAGGATTAATCTGTACTTGAGAGGACAATCCACATTTGATCTTCACAAATCCAGTGTGAGGATATAGTATCATCTCTTCGTTCCTTCTAAAGATACAAAAATAGAAATATCTCATCAAAAGAAATAACATTTCTTTTTGAGAGGGTGGAGGTGAGGGGCAGGCTTTCTCTTCATAGCCCTGGTGGTTCTGAAACTCACTGTGTAGGCCAGACTGGCTTCTGCCTCCTGAGTTTTTGAATTAAATGTCTTTGCACCACACCTGGCAGAAAAATTATTTCTTATACACTTTGCATATGATTGTCTTTTATATGCTGTTCCAGAGAAATGGCATCTGTGACATGGAGCATCTTTGCTCCTGAGCCTTCAGTGGTTATGGGATGCTGCAGTGAGTGTTCAACATGACGCCATACAACTCCCAGGACCCACACACACACTGAAAATATCTTTCATAAAAAAAAAAAAGACAAACAAACAAACAAACAAACAAAACCCATCTTGATAGCCTGGTGGTGGTAGCACACTCTAATCCCAGCACCGGGGACGCAGAGGCAAGTGGATCTCTGTGAGTTTGAGGGCAGCCTGGTCTACAGAGGGAGCTCTAGGATAGCCAGGGATATAGAGAAACCCTGTCTCAAAAAACCAAACAAAACCCTTGTTCTTAGAAAGTACTTAGGAAGTTTCAATCTGCAATTTGCTTTCAAATAATTCAGAATAGCTACCTTACACATTATATTCCAAACGAAATGATTTGACGTTTTAGTGAATGGTTGTGAAAAAAATGTTAATTTCTCCTTTGTCATTTTCTCAGAAGTGAACAGAACACTGCATGTAGTTCAATTAAGCTAAAATACAAAATGCATGTACAAAACTAAAAATATATCTTATAAATACATCAATGCATATCTGGTGTTGCAGAGGTTTCTGCAACACCACGGTCAGCAGAGTAACATCCGAGGGAGGCAAAAAAGTAGTTTGGTTCAGAATTACCCAGTAGCTGGTGTTGGTTCAAACCTTGGGAGTCTTGACACCAAGTAGTTTATCTTAGGCATATTTAAGCACAGCACAATTTGATGAAAATTTTCCTGGAGATAACTTAATCCCATGCACGTAATAAAAAGACCTGACTACACAGAAACTGTGTAAAGTACATGTGGCATTTTCCATAAAGATGGGTTCTGTAAGATTGACTACCCAAGACATCTTGCATTAAGATGGGTTCTACAAATCGGTCCTCTAGGCCACACAGATAGTGCAAAGGTCACCAAGCTACGGAGTATGTCTGCTCCCAGTCTTCTGGGTATAAAACACATACATTGCTCCCTAGAAGGGACAGGCCTGTGTGTTTCATTCTTAGCTTCCCTAGTGCTTATCTGTGAGCACAAGGACTTCCATACTTCCCATATGGTTACTGACACTGCCTAATAACCCCCTTCAAAAATCTAAGCTCATCTCTTCCATAGCTTTAGGTGGTTTTCAAGTTTAAGTGCCATATTTTATATAGTATCTCTCAGCCATTTTAACATGTGCACAGCTTTTCCGTTAGATTCCTTGTGTACTGCTTGCTGATCGTTTGCTAGGTCCTTAACCACATTATCCTTTGGCTCCTTTTGGTGAAGGGTTCCTTGCACAAGCTTGGCACATGCTTTCCTACTGAGCATACCACCTGAGATTTCTTCTGCCCAATTTTGCATCCTGTGGTCACTTCCAAACATGTTTCAGAATTGACTGAATGGCAAAATGCTAAATCTGCATGGAGGATAGTCTTCACCCATTCCTTAAACTTTCCTCAGCACTTAAAAACCTTGTAATAATGAAGTGAAAGGTATAATAATGAAGTGAATAGCACTTAAATGTAAGGGCAAATCTTTGCTGCTTTAGAACTGTTCTAGCTCTCTGCGTTAGTAACTACGAGCACCCTTTTAAATGTGACAGGGTATCTCTGGACGAGCCTTCTGACGCGTTCTAACCCTTCTAACGGCTGGAGCAGAATGCACTGTCAGCTGCTGTGCTGTACACCCCACATCAAACTCTAAGGTAGTGGTTTTCTACCACAGCACGTCACATAAGCAGTGGCTAGCAAGCCTTTCCCTTAGAAGAGTCCTCTAGGAAAACCGTCCAATCAGTTGTTTATTTATTTAAAGACATAAGTAATGGATAATATTCCAGTGTCTACACTATGGGTTAGAATAGTATTTTCACGTATGCTGTGGAACAATCCCGAACACTGTGAAGATGTGTTGCTCTCATTGTTAATAAAAAGCTGACGGGCTGCTAGGCAGGCTTTTCTAGGCGGAGAGAACACTGGGAGGAAGAAGGGTAGAGTTGAGAGGCTCAGAGAGAAGCGAGATGAACATGCTGTGTTCAAAGTACAGCCACAGCCACGTGGCAGAGGGTAGATAACTAGTCTGAGCTATCAGTCGAGTTTTATGATTAATAATAATGAATTATTTTATAGCTTGTTAACAATCACTTGAAATGAGAAACTAAATTCTGGATGATTCAAAGATCCTTATCTCAAGATCATTTTCCTTAAGTAACCTCTTGGATTCTGTGACATACAGGTGACGGTGAGGCATCAGACTGCAGGGCAAATGTGCTTTACCCTAAAAACCAGGCCTTTATTCAAAGGTGTGAAAGTGTTTGAGAGAAGTAGCTTATCAAGTTTTAAAGGCTCACTCCCTAAAATGAGCACAGACTGGTTAAGTAGCTCAAATGAAGGTAGGTAAGATTCAAGGTGAATTTTACAACCATCATGGTGAGATATGATTATGCCTGAGATATAGTGGTGGCAAAGAAGAGTTAGGACCATTTGAATCTGCAAAATGTGCCACACTGCACACACTTTTCTAGGAGACTAAACATGAAAACGAACTTCTAAAGATCTCTAGCACTGGGCCATCCCTTAGACCAGAATACTCTATAGGAAACCCAATTAGCACTACCCTGGAGAAGCACTGACGGTAATGGCAGGTTTCTGTATCTGCACTATTTAAAATCGTACATTATGCTTAGATTTCTGAGAATGACTTGCGGAATCAATGAGATATCCCCCAGTCTCCAATATACAAATACCGAGCCCCCAGTCAGTGGCACTGTTTGAGGAGGCTTGTAAGGTATGGCTTTCTAATGTTCCTCGGGGGTGGGGAAGGGCAAGCTTTCAGAGTTTAAAGACTCGCACCATTGGTGTTTACTGTTTTGTACTTGTGGTTCAAATGTAAGCCCTCAGCTTCCACGTCCTCCTGCTTTGCAACCATGGACTTATTTTCCTAAAGTTAGTATTCATTTTACGTGTTTTGCCATATGTATGAATGTGCACCACATGCATGCATGGTACCTGCGGAGGTCAGAAAGGGAACAGATCTCCTGGAACTGGAACTGGGGATGGTTGTGAACCACCACGTGGTTGCTGGGAACTGAACCCAGGTGTTTACAAGAGCAGCAGGTGATCTTAACTGTGACACCATCTCTCCAGCCTCACCACTGTGGACTTTTTTTTTTTTTTTCATTTTTAATTTTTCTGTGGATTGGTGCTTTGCCTGCATGTATGTCTGTGTAAGCGTGTTGGATCCCCTGGAACTGGAGGTACAGTTGTGAACTGCCATAAGTGCTGGGAATTGAACCAGGATCCCCTGGAAAAGCAGCCAGTGCTATTAACGAGGACTTTTGGCCCTCTGGAATTGTAAGCCCATAATAAATTCTTTCTATAAACTGCCTTGGTTATGGCACATTATCACAGCAATAGAAAAGTAACTAATAGTGGAATTTACAAAACAACTTTCACCTAGGGGTCATCAAGATAGCCTGACAACTTGAGTTTGACCCTGAAGCCCACATGGTGAAAACTGGTTTGCTCAGGTTGTCCTCCTATATGCACCACATCATGCACGCTCCTCCTGAAAGGCGCACAAAATAAATACACAGAGGAAATTACAGACCTTACACCTGGCTGAGAGTACAGGTTCCCACCTGTAATCACAGAGGTGGAGATGATCCCCAGCGACAGAGTTCCAGACCTGGCTACGGGACACACTGTATAAAACAACAATCCAAACCAGGGTAGGGGAAACAGCTCAAGTTGGTAGAATTCTTGCCTAGTTTGCACAAAGCCTCGGGTTTCACCCCCAGCATTGCAAAAAAAATGGGCATCAAAGTACACACCCGTTAATTCTAGCACTCAGAAGGTGGAGGCACAAGGTCAAATGTTCAAGGTCATACTGAATAGTAAGTTCTAGGCTGGCCTGGGATGTAATACAACCACAAATGAACAAAACAAGAAAGGTAATAGAATACATAGGATTAAGCCGTAAGAAGATTAACATGTAAAGGTTAAAATTTGAGGGGTATAGTTTGGCTTTTCCCCCAAAGTATCAAAAAAAAAAAAAAAAATATATATATATATATATATATATATATATATAAAATTTGGGAGTGACAAATTAATATGCAGTTTGAAACCAAATATTTAATATTTTCATTAAATCGTTTCAATATAATTTCAAAGAAATGCCAACTGGGAGACAATGTCCAAAAACTCTGACGAAGCAAGCTTTCAGACAAGGAACACCAAGAGGACCATCTCCATTCTAGCCACAGTACTCTGTCCATATGGTGCCAGTCGGCCAGCCTCATCCAGATTATCGAGTATTTACCTGATAAGAAAAAACAAACAACAACAAAAACAGGTTTCAAAACTTGTGGTAATTAAATTTTGCCCAATTTTTACAGGTAAAACAATTAGTTATGAACTGTTATTATTTTGGTGGTAGCACACTTTTAAGCAGAAAGAAAAACTTACAAGTATGCCCTTTGACCTCCCAGGGATTTTCAACCTCTAATTGCTTACCACATCATCTATTTTCAGAATGCTCCGGACGGTTTCAGTTGCTAGGGTCAAAGCACTGACTGACACCAACAGAGGCTGGACAACCATTTCCTCCAAAATGTTGGAAATTCCACCCTGTAGAGGAGCAGACACTTTCAGTATTTGATCACACATAACAAACCAGGAAGTGCCATTCTATGGAGTCCTGTACACTCAAGAACTAGGATCTAGGCTTATTATTTCCCCCACCATGTACTGTCATTAATAAGGGGACAGCTATCACTCTTCTGTGTTCACCTGACAGGCTAACAGGGGATACTTACAACAGAAGAACCAGTTCACACTCACATGTACTTAACTAATGCCCTCACAAAACACCTATCATGTGCTGTGTCTTTACAATTAAGGAAACTAAAGATCAGACAAACTTTCTACAAGTTAGTAAATGGCAGTTAATGAATGCTATTTCCCATGGCAACATCTTTTTTTCCACTGCCCGGCTCATGGCATCATCTTTATTCCAAAGTATATATAGTAACCTTTTCAGGTTTCAATCCAAAATTATACTACTTTTTTGTTTTGTTTTTGAGACAGGGTTTCTTTGTGTACTTGACTATCCTGGAACATGCTCTGCAGACCAGGCTAGCCTGGTTCACAGAGATCTACCTGCCTTTGCCACCCGAGTGCTGGCAAAATCACACTACTTTTAACTACAAAACCTTTCAACCAATCAACGACAAATCTATAAACTGCTTCCTTTTACCACCCTTTTCTCCCAACAACCCTAAGCATTAGGCTCTCACCTTTCGGACATTAATGCCTGTGGTTTTTTCTCCTTGGGCATGCCTGTTTCTTAGTTCCGTTACCGTAGAAATGGGATTCAGGCCAGCATTTTCAGCTAGTGTAGATGGAATGACTTCCATGGCATCTGCGAAAGCACGAACACAGTAGGATTCCATACCACTCAGTGTTCGTGAATACTCAGTCAGTCTCAGGGCCAACTCTATTTCTGGAGCACCACCTCCTGCAATAAGAGCTCTGAAATTCACAAATATTTTTAGCTTATTTTTACCCTGAAGGAAAATTTAAATAACAATCTACTACTTAACTTTAAAAAAGTCAAAATAGGGCAGTTTGGTTGTTTAAGGGCAGGTAGGGTATTGTGTATCTAGGATAGCCTGGAACTTGCATGAATTGGAAGAAGACCCAAAACTTTTGACCCTCCTTCCTTCACCTCCTATGTGGCAGGATTGTAGGTGTGCCCCACCACACCCGGTTTAAGCAGTGCTGGGTGGGGGTTGAACCCAGGCCCTTGCACATACTAGAAAGTAGTCTATCAACTATATCCCAGCCCCTCAAACCAGTCTTCAGAATACCAGCGCCAGCAAGATACTCAGCTGGTAAAATACCCAACAACCAACCCAAGCTTGGTCCCTGGGACCTCCATGATGGAAGGAAAGAACAGATTTCCCCAACTCGTTCTCTGACCTCCGCATGCATGCCATATTGTGCACATGTCCAGATACATACACATCCAAAATAAATGTCATAAAAATTTAAAAATCTATTACTTTAGTGATGCTTATATTACCTCTTTTTTACTAGGCAGCGAATAACACAGAGAGCATCATGAATGGAGCGCTCAGCTTCTTCAATCACCAGTTTGTTAGAACCACGCACGACAATTGTAACTGTTTTGCCTGGGCTTGCACAACCTGTTATCTTTAGTGAACAAATTACAAGTTAGGTAATGGGGGGGGAAAAAAAGGAAAAATAATAAAGCTTAATTGTAATATCATTACCTTGAACAGTTTTCCAGAACCATTTAAATTGACTTCCTCTGCTAACTCAGCAGAACCCAGCATGTCAGCAGTGAACTGGTCAATATGAGCAACTGGTTTCGTCCCAATTGTCTGGGAAAAGAAAACAAGACAAATCAAGACAACATTGCTGGAGACATAACTCAATGGCAGAACAATCACTTGTCTGGTATATTATTCAAAGCACCGGACACAATACCCACCATGCAAAAAAGCAAACAAAAACTACTGCTGGGGCTGGAGACCCGGCTCAGTAACCAACTGGCTGTCTTCCAGAGCACCCACATGGCAGTTCATAGTCCCATGTTAACTTCAGTTCCAGGGCCTCCGAGGGGACCATGTGGTGCACAGACATACGTGCAGCACTCATATACATAAAACAAAAACCTTAAAAAATAAAACACTGCTGAGCGGTGGTGGCGCACAGCTTCAATCCCAGCACTTGGGAGGCAGAGGCAGGTGGATTTCTTGAGTTCAAGGCCAGCCTGGTCTACAGAGTGAGTTCCAGGACAGACAGAGCAAACAGAGCAATACAGAGAAGCCTTGTCTCAAAAAACCCAAACCGACCAACCAACCAACACCCCACAAAACACAATTAACCATAATGTAAAAACCACACACCCACAATACACGCTAACAAACATTTTTACATACATTACTATTTACCTTACAAATGAACTCAATGTCTTCTCTTTCAATGTCCTTAACCACCATAATCTTCATCTTATTCAGAAAATGCAATGCAAGATCACTAAGCGCATCTCTGAAATAGAAAATGTTTGTTATGCTAGATTAAAACATTTTTATTGTCCAGTAGTTAAGATTTTAATTTTACTGTTATTCAAATGGGCAATTATGAAGGGAAATGCTTTTAATATTCATTTAAAAGTTCAAACTTCTCTTTCTCTCTCTCTCTGAGACAAAGTCTCCCTATGCAGCCTTATCTGCCTGCCTCTGCCTCCTAAGTGCTGGGATCAAAGGCTTGTGCCATTTGCTCAGCAGAGTTCAAAATTCTGAAGGTTTCTAATTTTACTGGAAAACATTATAATACAAATCTATACAACACAAGTAATTAAGTCAGATTCTTCTTAACAAATGAGCATTTTGCTAAGTGAACACTTAGTGATACTTTATGTATTTAGAAGCGTGACTAATTCCCACAAAATATCAGAAACAATCCTAGTATTAGTAGTCCTATGATGCTAGCAAGACAGGTATTTCCATCCCTGATGAAAGTTAAGCAAAAATCGAGTTTTGGGAACAATTTACACAAGGTCAGAGCCACTAATGACTGGGGATTAGAACCGTCTTTCACCTGCTCATGGAGGACTCTATAATAAAGTATCCACAGTACCTTTTGGCACAGCTTATCAGTGGAGTAAATGGGAATGTACCTATTAATTTAAAAAATAAAACAAAACCCGGAAGTGAAAAAGAGATGAGCTCAAATTTGAGAATTCTCCTATCTATGAACGACTACTGCCAGGAGTACAGGCATTTGAGAGCACACCCAGTTTAGGTATGCCGTGCTAGGGATCCAACCCAGGGCTTTGTGCAAACACTAGTGATTAAACTACATCTCTAGCCTCAACCAGTCAGTTTTAGACAAACAGCTTTTTAAAAACTATGTCATGCTCTTTTTAGTTTTGGTTGTTTTTTTTTTTTTACATTTATGTGTATGGGTGCTCTGCCTATTGCCCATGGCTTTCATAAGAGGGTGTCATCCCCTAGAACTGGAGTTCTATGTCTGTGAGACCATGGGGATGCTGGGAACCAAACCCAGGTCCCAGAGCAACAAATGATCTAAAAAACTAAGCCACTCTCCAATCCCTGTTTTTTTTTTTTTTAAGGCCTTACTTTATCCCAGACTAGCGTGATTCACAGCAATCCTTCAGCCTCAGCCTTCTGAGTATTGGAATTATAGGCATGAACAACTATGCTCAGCCTTCATTTTCTTTAAAATCTAGAAAAATTATATATTCCATGCTTAAGTTATAAAGAGAAAATAGTCCTGTCTTTATTAATGAAAATACGATGCACCAAAATGTTCCCCCAAGATTTCCCATGTATTAGATACTAAGCAACTGTTCATTAAAAGAAAAGGGGGGGGTGTTGCTGGGGGCAGGGGTAGGGCAGGAATGACTCAGTGGTTAACAGTGCTTGTGGAGAACTTGGGTTCAGTTCCTATGCTCTTACACAGCAGCTCCAGCTGCCTTGTAAACCCCAGTTCCAGGTCATCCAATACCTTCTGACCTCCAAGGCCTCCTGTACACATGTGGTATACAGAGTCAGGCACACACATACATCAACTAAACATTGTTTTAAAAAATTATTAGTGGGAATCACAAATCAATTATCAATTTAGGGATAGGAAAATATATAGTCCCAGACCTTAGGATAGACTTCTGTATGAGCAGGACATTGCATCCCGTTTTCTTAATCTGCTTCACCAAATTTAAAATGTAGGCTCTCTCTTCTCGGAGCACTCGATCCATCTGGGCATAGTCAGACACTACTATTTGATTATCCATCTGATTGGAACAAGAATACAGTAATTATTTACAACAAGAGATTTTAATGGAATGTAAAAGACCAACCCATACCAAACAGTTAAACAGATAGGCACAGAAAAAGGTCTAAAGTGACACATATAAACAAAGCTGGTCCTATTTATTTATTTTTGGTTTTTTTGAGACAGGCTTTCTCAGTGTAGTCCAAGCTGTCCAGGAAATCAAGAGATCCGCCTGCCTTTGCCTCCCAAGTGCTGGGATTAAAGGCGTGCCCCACCCCTGCCTGGCTAAAGCTGGTTCTTTTGAAAAATTCAAGCATACCCATTACTGTTTTGTGTGTTTGAAAGACAAGGCCTCACTATGTAGCTCAGACTGGCCTTGAATTCACTACCCAGCCACCTCTGAGGGCTGGGATTATAGGTGTGCATGACCACAGCCGGCTCCACCGCTGTCTGAACTTTCTGCAAGTACATTTTTGAAAACTGACAAA
>CABHPQ010051285.1:0-10394 GCA_902168405.1 Peromyscus aztecus | reverse complement strand
ATCTCAAAAAATTAACTTGATACACTGAAACTCATAGAAGAGAATGTATTCTTGATCTTATTGGCCCAGGATAAACTTTCTGAATAAAACAATGTCAACACAGGTGATAAAGATCAGCAATAAATAAATGGGATCACATGAAACTGAGAAGCTTCTGCATGAAAAAAGACACTGTCATGGAAACAAAGCTTCAGACCTCAGAATGGAAAAACATTTTTACTAACTACACATCTGATAGATGTTGGGAAAATATTTTTGGAAACTGTGTGTAGATGTGTCTCTCTTATTCCTCATGTACGTAAGGCACTTTTAATTGGTCTAATAAAGAGCTAATGGCCAATATCTAGGCAGGAGAAGATAGGCAGATATTCTGGGCAGAGATAAGAATTCTGAGTAATAATCTGATATGGAGGATTCGCCAGCCAGATGCAGAGGAAGTCGAATTTATGGTACTGAGGAGATATAATGGTTTAAGAGCTAGGTGGAATCAAGCTTAACCTAAAGGCAAGCTTTCATAATTCATAAAAAGTCTCTGTTTCATTATTCAGGAGCTGGCAGTCCCAAGAAAGTCCAATTATATTTGATCCCCAATGTGAGGCACATATATTGAAGCATAGTGCCTGAGAAGGCTGAGAAGATTTCTGGATACAGAGCCATAGGCCACAACTTTAGCCTCTCTGATAGACCTGTGAGTACTTGCTGCTTAGGAATGCCCTTTCCTGTCTGATGGGTTGTGGCAGGTGAGGGGCCTGGCCCTTTAAAGCCTGGCTCATAGACTCAAGAAATGGCTCCAGGTATTCAAAACACCAAGTTCCAACTCAGAAAACCACTGAAAGTTACAGAATTCTTGAAAATATACATACATGATAAAGAAAGAAAAGAAAATGAGTATAAAGAGTCATAAAAACAAATAATTTTAAAATAATAAAATAGTCTTCAAAGAGAGAATAAAATAATATAAAAACAATTCCTTTCTTATCCCACCATGCCTATTTCCTTCACTGTTCAAGCACAGGAGCAGTCTCCACTATGTTACTAGATTTGTATCCTGATCCTCATACTGGGTCACCTTGTCCAGCCTTAGTACATAGGGATGTGCTTAGTCTCATTGGAACTGGATATGCCATGGTTAGTTGATAATCATGGGAGACATGCCCTTTCATAAACAGAAATGGAGGAAGAACGGATTTTCAGTTGGGAACCCAGAGTGTGAGGGGCTGGGAAGAGTGGAGGGAGTGGAAATTTCAACCGGGATATGAAATAAATAATTTTATATTTAAAATATATAAAAAAATAAAAAATAAAATTTATTAAAAATTAATACAATAAAAAAGAGTCTACTTAGTGATGATATTATGTTCCTAAAGCAGCATCTATGAAAGAATGGTTACCCTGACTCTCAAAGATCAAATCCTGAAAGAAAACTTACACCTTCTGTCCCAGAAGCTATCTATAAACAATAGCTCTTCCGGTACAAGACTGACTTCCTGACCAGTTCCACTATGGTGGGATTTTGTCTAGTTTGATCTTTCGAAGGTTTGGGGTATACTGTTATAACAAGTAAACTCACATGTGCAAGTATCCTGTTCTTTCTGCACAAAACATGATTCCTTGGATTCATTTACAACCTATGGTTTTTACATTTTTTCTGATGATCCCTGAGTCTTGGGAGGAAAACTTGTGATATAGACGTCCCATTCTGAGCTAGGACCTTCATAGTCCCTTATTATCAGCATCTTGGATGATTGTGGGCCTCTGTGTTAATCATCATAGACTGCAAAAAGAAGCTTCTGTAACTGGGGCTGAGGGATAGAACAACCAGACACTATAAAAATAGTTTAGGGAACAGAATATTGCTATGTTCTTTTAGTAGAATAATAGTAGTAGGTGCTTCCCTAGGGTCTATGTAGCTTTCTAGCAATACAGCCTTCTCCCTAATAATGAAGCTTGGCATGGGTTCCATCTTGTGTAGTTGGCCTTCTATTTAATCCTGTAGTAGTCAGCTGCTTTCATAAAATTCATCACGATGTTGCACCAGACTTATAGTTGTTACAACACTCAGGTTTCATACCGGGGTAATATTTATAATTACCACTAGAACTGAGTAAAATATCTTGTAGGGTTTAAGCTTCCAACTTGATTTCTCCATCTACAATGACTCAACAACATGGTAACTTCTGCAATAGAATTTACAATCTATAGGTCATAGACCCTCTAAATGTTATAGAGTACTGAAATCATTCTTGATTATCCTCCATTTTTTAAATTTCCAATACTCAACCTGTTCCACTTTAGAGTACTCATCAGAGGAACATAGTAAAAATGAAGATTATCTAATGAAGCAGGAGATTATTTGAACACTTAGTATAATGTAAAACAAATTAATTTTATAATGATAACATGAAAAAAATGAAAAAGTAGGCACATTTTCATGAAACAATCTTAGGTTTCTAAAAATTATTTTTAATTTTTGAAATATGACTATAATTACATTATTTTCTTCTTTCCACCCTAAAACATTCCCCATGTGTATCCTAAATATTTTTCAAATTCATGTCTTGTCTTTCTTTAATTGTTGTTTCACACATACACATCACACACACACATACACTCACAGGTTTTAATATACAAATACAGACTGATTTGTCCATTAGAGTGTTACTTGTACGTATAATATTTCAGTGCTGATCACCTGGTATTGTTTTAAATAACCACTTGCAAGGTTCATGGCGGGGGAGATTCTTTTTGCCAATGTTAACATTCCTTGGTTGTCTTTAGTTCTCTGTGATTGGTTGAGGAATCAAGAGATTCATGCCTTGCATGTTAGCACGTCTGTCAGTATCATCCTTGTTCAAGTCTTGTTTAGACAGCCACATTGTTGACATTTCATGGGTGTAGCTTCTATGACAATTTTAGGGGCTGTATTCTTAGCACAAATTTCCTGTTTCTTTGATTCTTGCAATCTTTCTAATCTCTCTCCAACTGTGATTCCTGAGCTATAGGTGTAGTTGTGTTTAGAGGTATCATTTGATGCTGAGGACAACATGGTCCCTTGTTCTCAGCATTTTGGTCTGTTGAAGCTCTCTCTGTCTCCATCTATTGCAAATAGATGCAATATTTATTAAAAAGCCTTAATAAGCAAGAAACTAAACCCAAACAAAATAAAATACAATGTGATATATATGTGCGTTAATTTATATATACCTATACATATAATCACATTATGTTGTTATATTATATATATATAATAGATTTTCCTTTCTCTCTCTTATTGTGACAACATAATATTGTTTGTAGTGGAATGAATGCAAAGAGAGAATTAAATTAAGTGAATAAATCATTCATACAAACAGAATTATATTAAGTGAATAAATTATTCATTATAAAACCTGTTATGATCATGATGTTGGGTTGCACACCTGTAATCCCTGCTTTCAGAAGAAACACAAGTATATCTGAATGTTCTATGTGCATTTGACTGATGTAGAGAATTCCATGTGAGCCAGCTCTCTGTAGAGAGACCTTGTCTTAAGAAAAAAAGAAAGGAAAGAAGGGGGAGAGAGAGAGAGAGAGAGAGAGAGAGAGAGAGAGAGAGAGAGAGAGAGAGAAATATTCTTTTGTGGTTTATGACTCATAGATATTATATATATATATATATATATATATATATATATATATATATATATAATCAACACCTGTGGAGCCTCCAAGGGATTGGCATCGGCCCTCTGGATAAGTGAGACAGTTATGTAGCTTGATCTGCTTAAGGGGTCCACCTGGCAGTAGGATTAGGATACAACCACAGTGCATGAGCGGGCTTTTTGGAGCTCACTACCTATGGTGGTACCCTTCCACAGCCATCATGAAGGGGGAGGGGCTTGGACCTGCCTCTACTCAAGGTACAAGGCTCTGCTGACTCCCCAAGGGAGGCCTTACCTTCTTATAAGAGGGAATGGGGGGGAATAGGTTGCTGGGGAAAGCTAGAGTGGTTGGTAAAAGGAAAGAGGGGAATCTGTGATTGGTATGTAAAATGAATAAAAATATTTCTTAATAAAAAAGTAAATTAGTAAAAAGAAACATTCTAAATTGGATAATTCCTCTTGCAGAAGCAGGCAGCAGCAGTTTGAATAAGCACCAAGCTGAACCATGCACCCCAGGGAGATTACTGTTGATCCTCTCACTCTGCAGCCATGGAAGGAGAGTCAGCTGGACAATCAAGAACTGGGGTAGAACTGACAACTCAGCCTAAGATATAAAGAAGTTTAAGCAGAGTGGGGAGATGAGCTGGGACCCTAGGACCTATCAAATACTTGGAGTGACCCTGTCTTCATGCACTGGCATTGTACTACACCACAGGGAATTGCTGCAGCCGAAAATGGAAACTACTCTAGTAAGTGATATAAACCAAATCAGAAAGACACATACTACTTTGCTGAATGTGATTTCATAGCTTCCATTTGTAATGTGTGTGTATATGTGGGAGTAAGTATCTTTAGAGTCCAGGAGTCAAGAAAGCCTCTATTAGAACACCTAGTGGGAGGATTGGGAAGAAAAAACAATTCATGTGTTTTGAAAGTGAAAAAAGTAATAATGGACATAGGACAATGAAATGGGGGAAGCAGAGAAGTTGAACCAATCAAAACATTAAGAATTAAAATGTCTTAAGGAAACTTGTTACTGAGTAATCTAATAAAACAAAAAATACAAAAGAAATCAAACAAATACAATCAATGCAAACTGAGGGCAGAAAAGTGTGAAAATAGAAAACTTGGGCATGCTGGCAGGTGAATGAGGAATCTCATGTCCTTTCCATGTATGGGAATTTCATCAATAATGTTTGAAAAAGAGTTGCACCTGCTTAAGTGGAGTAGATAGAATCCTACACACCAGTAATCACATCCTTTTTATTTTTCCAATATTCTATTCAGTATTTATGTACTCTTGAGAAAGACATTTTATATTACATATTAATTCATATTAAAGAAATTAAGTAAATGTTTATAAGCTTTTGAAAAAAAGAGACAGAGACACACAGAGAGAAAGAATGGATGGGTAGGTTGAGTCAAAGGGAAGGACAGGAGAGGAAGAAAGAAGCAAGAAAACAAAAAGAAAGTTGTACAAAGAGAAGAAAGGAAGTCAGGAAGGGGAGAGAAAAAATAAAGAAAGAGTGAGTGGAAGCGAGAGAGAGAAGGAAGAAAGGAAGGAACTGAGTTTAGTTTTAGGGTGTTGGTTAAATGGCAGCTGTTGTCTGTACACAACCCTCATGGAATCACAGCTTAAGACCATGTTCCCAACAAATATCATCCTATACTTTTGAACTGTGATGCTGACTGGGTGTGAGTTCACTGAAATATTGTGAGAACAACATCAGAAAAGTGTTCATTATTTGTGATTTCACTGATGCTACTGTTGATCATACATGTAGGAAATATGACATCATTTAGGATACCCACAGTCCAACAAGCTCATGTGAAAAGTCAACATCCCTGGAGGATATTTAAAGCTCTGCCTACCTGGTATTGTACTTACTGAGAGGCCATGAACTTTCCCAGGGAGATGTTTCCAATGGACCTTCCTGAAACATCTGTGTGGATGGAAAAATTACACTTTCAGACAAAATGTTTCATCCTTAGAGTTGTTGTGGCTTTTGAGACTCCTTGAATGACAATGACTAAGACATATCTGGACAATGTTTTTGAGATTTGATTATCCAACTCCATTCAGTGCAGTGTGGTAAGAATGAATGTTAAAAAAAGCAGTGACGAACATCCACCATATTGTGAGACAACTCCTGTGCTTAGACCTGAGCAATCACTGTGCCCATTTCAGGAAATGGGATACTGTCTTCACAGCCATAGTATTCTGCACAAGGAGGTACCCTGTGTTCATATTGGTCACTTCCACTGAAACACAATTCTCACTTTTAAATACCTTGTTATATTTTAATAAGAGTTAATTGTATATTGGAAAATATAATTTCTATAGATTTATTTTTTATTGTATGCATTAGACTCTGAATCATTTCAGCCCTGCAGCTCTTCTTACCTAATCATATCTCATGCTGTGGATCAACACAAACCTAAAGACCAATACCAGTATTGAGATCTCACTGCTTTGATTTCTTTCTTAACTCAACAGTGAACACAGTCCTATCCCCTCAGTGAATTGGACATAAAAAGCTCTGTTTCATGTGTACAACTCCCTCAATCATGCCTGACCATCTTCTATGATGTTTTAGTCTCTTAAATTAACCGAACTGTCAGCCAGAAATAACAGTATGTACTAGAAACACATTAGGTTCTGTCAATTGGAGACTTATTTATCTTATATTGGGTCATGTGCATCCTTTGCTTGAGGGGAAATGGTAAATTGCACTCCTCAATTTCTCTGCTTCTGAGGATCTCACACTTTCTCCATCAGATCCACTTTCAGTGTTTTCATGAGCTAGGTAGAAGAGACTACTTCTTCCCTTGTTCTAAAGACACCCAATGTAGGCAGTTCAGAAAGAGTATTTCATAGTTTCCCTAATACCCTGTACTGATAAGAACCTTTCTCCATACTCACACTTAGATCTTTTGCTTTCTGTGGATTACAAGTTAGATTTCACTGTTATTTTCTACTGTTTTTTGTCTGTATTCTCTCCTCTAGAATCCTTAAAGTTATAAGAGATGGCAGACTGAACTTTTAATAGCTAAGTGTATAAAAGCCCAGCAGAACTAACAATACTAAATAGTCACAGCTATCCTACAAGTTTGACACCATTTTTTGACATTTATAACAGTCTGTTGTGGACAGTAGCATTATTTCCACTGTCAATACCTGTCCTTAGA
This sequence comes from Peromyscus aztecus, assembly GCA_902168405.1. NCBI lineage: Eukaryota > Metazoa > Chordata > Mammalia > Rodentia > Cricetidae > Peromyscus > Peromyscus aztecus. Next base: position 3,564 of record CABHPQ010051285.1, on the reverse strand, counting down.
AACAGATATGTCAAGTGACTCTTTCAATACAAAAGCTGCATGAGTCAAGGTAGATACTGGAAGTTCTTGAACATGGCTAATGTTTTCCAATCAGAGTCACCTCAGTCCATGAGAATAAAACAATGAGATGCATTTGCAACACACTCCAATCTTAAATGCACTTTGTGTTCCCACTTGCTGTCCTGTTCACTTTGTTCACATTTATTGTATGACATTTATTTTGGTTGTAAAAAGTTTTCATTTTAGGGGACTAGAGAGAAGGCACTGTGGTAAGAACACTTGCAGCTGTGTGAGAACAGCTGGGTTAGTTCTCAGCACGCACATCCTGGCTCATAACTATTTGTAACTCTAGTTCAAAGAGGATCTAACAAGGGATTCTCTCCTATGGCAGCACTACCATCTCATGGTGCACATATATGCATGCAGGAAAAATAAAAGATACACAAAACAACAATAGATAAATAAAGAAATCTTTTTAAAAGTAATTTTTCATTTTCAAACAAAGATTTTTTTCATAGGCAAATGTCAAGTGCAAATAAGACTTATGAGATTTGACTAAAATGCAGTATCCTCTAAGTACAGTCTGTCATGACAGAAAACTGTCATTTCCAAGTTTGATTTCACAGAACAAGAGAGACCTGATTTTTATGATGCCACCATATATGTGCTTTCTTTGCATTGCAAGAGTAAAGGCTAAAGTAATAACAATAGATGAATTACTAATGCCATTACTTTGTAAAATAGGCATCAAAAAACACTAATGTTTTTTGATATAGCTTAAGAAAACAATTAAGTAAATATTTCATTTCAAATTCTGCACACTTGCTACATTTTATTGATAAATCTCTTATAATAAAATTCATAATACACTCAAATAAATGGAATGCACATGAAATATGTAAAAATGAAACCAAAGAATGTGCAAAACTTTAACATTGTCCAAACTAAGAGAAAGAACTAAGTGTGAATACAAATATAGCTGATGAGTAAAGCCCTGCCCTGCTAGCCATAAAGCCCTGTGCTCTATTAGCAACAATGATGATCAGTAAGGGAAGGCTTGTGATCAGTTTGTACTCATCATTAGATTATTTTTGAATTGGGACAGATAACTCGATTTCAAGTAAAACAGGGAGGTTTCAAGCAAACCATTTTACCTCTGGTCATTCAATACATACTGAGGTACTGCCTGTCTAACTCATGTATGTAATGTTACATGAGAATAGCATATGCACAAGATAAAGATTTACATCTATATCTTCCAGTATTGTGTGTGTCCTCTATATCCATAAAAACATTTACTATGGTTATAAAACCATAGTAACAATAGTAATCATCCTGCAAACTATAATTATACTGCAGCTATAAAAATAATACTGCAAAAAATAGTCTTCGTATCAGGTAAGTTAAGATGAATTAACACATTGACTTTTTAACACAATCCTTCAACACCTTCATACACTAACAGCATTATCCTGGTATTACCTACAGTCACCTCTGTCAGCTAATTTTATTTCAATAAGAAGTAACAAACAGGAAGTGGCACATAGTTCTGTGCACTTTGGTCTTTCTCACTTACCGCTTAGCTATGCAATCATTCTTGTTAGATCTCTCTCTGTCCCACTGACCTGTTTCTACCAAGATTCACAATACTGGACATCAGCAACTAAGAAGACCCTCTCTTCTTTGCTGGCTCTGATGTGCAGACTGAAATACAAAGGACTCACCTGGTTTCTTGCCTCTACATGATGATGTGCTCAATGGGTAGATCCAGACTCATTAATAACCAGCACTGTGAGAGAGTCACCTGAGGTAGAGGATTTGACTCTATGAACTCACCTCCCTCCAGAACTGCAATTTTCATTTCACCGGCAGTGACAATGACAGTGTGGCTTTGGGAGACAAAATCATTTCTCAAACTTGTTCCAGTTACTAATTAACAAAGATACTTAAGAGTCTTGTGAATATCTCCAAATGGAAAAGGTGTTTTGAAGAGCCATTGAGTTTTTATGCTCCCTAAAGGCTGACTAGTGTCCTATGGGAAGTGCTAGAAAGTTTGAGGTCAGGTTTTGAGAAAGTTAGAAAAGTCTCTATGTCCCATTGGATTTTAGGATTTAGTAACTTCTTCCAAGACAGATCAACTTAGCTTTTTATGATTTACAAAATTTCTACTTAAATGTTTGAGTATTTTATTCATGCATATGTGTTTATCTCAAGTGTACCTGACAACTCCTTTCCAATTCCTTTTTTTCTCACAACACAATTCCCTCAAATTTCAAATGCTTCATTGAGTGAGAGAGAGAGAGAGAGAGAGAGGGGGAGAGAGAGAGAGAGAAAGAAAGAGAGAAAGAAAGAAAGAAAGAAAGAAAGAAAGAATAAAAAAGAAAGAAATAATCAAAGAAAGAAACAAACAAACAAAGGAAAGAAGGAAGGAAGGAAGGAAGGAAGGAAGGAAGGAAGGAAGGAAGGAAGGAAGGAAGGAAGGAAGGAAGGAAGGAAGAAAAGAGACTGCTATGTGATCCTAATATGTGCCTAGTGCAGGGCATCTCTGAAAGCAATGTTAGCCACTTTCTAAATGGCAGAATTCTTAAAGAATTCTGACACTTCCTCTCCTAGAAGCCAGAAGTGTCCAACAGCTCTTCTGGTAGGAGTGGAACCACCTGACACCATGCTTTATTCTTGGATTTTGCACTCTTGACCTTGTGCAGGTTTTGTGTGTACTGTTGTAACAAGCGAATTCCCATATGCAAGTTCCATGTTCTGTCTGGAAAAAACTCATTTCCTTGGAAGCATCTGCCACCTCTTGTTCTTATATTCTATCTGCCCCTTCTTCCATGAAGATTCCTGAGTCTTGGGAGGAAGATTGTGCTATGGACATCCCATTTTATCTCTGGAAACTCCAGAGTCTCTTATTCTCTGCACCTTGAATAATTGTGAGCTTTTGTATTAATCACCATTGATTGCAAAAAAAAAAAATCCTTTTCTGTTGAGGTTCATTATAGTGGTATTCTATTTGTACTGAAAAGTGATTTTATTTGTATGTTAATAAATAAAGTTGCCTAGAGGTCAGAGCTATTAGCAAGCCATAGCGAGAGCCGGGCGTGGTGGTGCACGCCTTTAATCCCAGTACTCTGCAGGCAGAGCTAGGTAGATCTCTGTATGTTCAAGGATACAGCCAGCATTGGAGACACACGCTCCAATGTGTGTCCGGAAGTCTGTACAGACAGGCAGTGATAAGGCAGTCACGTAGTTGGGTTTATTACCAATGAGAAGGCAGAACAGAACTCTATTTAAAGACGAATGCACAGGAAGTAGCCCCTTTTCGGAGAGGTCTATTGGCGGAAGAAGCTGGCTGGCGGCAGGTGGTAAGGCTTTTAGCTCTGACCTCTTGGGCTTTTATCTTTACATTGGCTCTGTGTTTCTCATTTAATAAGATGGTTGGTTACATCTACATTTGGCGCCCAATGTGGAACAATGGTAACAGAATGCCCCTTCCTTCTGGAGTAAGCAGAAGGTGTGGTAAGGGAAAACACTGGACCAATGAATGTAGATCAACAAGGGACAGAC
>CABHPQ010051280.1:1684-13493 GCA_902168405.1 Peromyscus aztecus | reverse complement strand
ATCCTGAGATTATAATGGTGCTGTACCTGTCTGTCCATGGAGCTAATAACACTTTTTTGTAACACAAATTGCTAAACGGACTTATTAATAATAATAATAAAAAAAAGTGGAGCCAGTTTTTGGGGGAAAGCTGAAAGATCAGAGGAATAGAACAAGTCAGCCACAAGCTCTTAGCTCTAGGAAATCCTCAGTCTCAGGACAGTGAGTTTCTGTTTCCTTATGACTTATATTCCTTTTTCGACCGTGCCATCTTACTTCCTGAGATTAAAGGCATGTATGCTTCCCAAGCAAAGGCATGAGATCTCAAGTGTTGGGATTAAAGATATGTGCCACCATGACTGGCTCTGTTCCCAGTATGGTCTTGAACTCACAGATATCCAGAAGGATCTCCACCCGGATCTGTCTTCCAGTGATAGGATTAAGGGTATGTGGCATCACTGTCTGGCCTCTATGTCTAATCTAGAGGCTGGCTCTGTCCTCTGATCCCCAGATAAGATTTATTGGGGTGCACAATATATCGCCACACTTATTAATAAATGTCTCATAGTATATCAACTTGCTGAGTCTATTAAGAAACTGTCCCCAATTCCCATGAGACTAGCTGAAGACAGGAGGGATCATGGTGAAGTCACCCTGGCTTCTCATGGCTGAAGTGAATTCTCCTGAGGCAGCTGTGAGATGTCTGCAGTGGTGTAACTGGATCCAAGCCTCCTGAGGCTGAACTCAGCAGCAGTCATGGTCACAGTGAATTTGGCAGCTGGAGTGGTGTTTCCTCTGAGCACCCCTGGGGTGTTCACACAAGCAGGCTGCCAGGATGATGGTCTGGCCAGTCATCTATGGGAGTATCCATTCATCATCTCCCTCCAGGTAGCTGGGCACAAGGAAGGAGCCTCAAAGCTGTTACTCCAATGGTCATGTGACTTGCCATGTCAGTCTCCATTGTTCAAAAGGGAGAAACAACAAAGGAGCCCACAGCAAAGACTTCACAGAATCAACATTCTCAACAACATTTAGGTCAAATCCACTCAGTGTGAAGGAACATTACTGTTGGAATGGGGAGAACACATGGGTTCCAGCATGGCTACCAGTGTTTGGGATTTGTGTTCCCTGGCCTGAGATAGTCAGTTAAAAGAAGTACTAGAGGAAGGCGGGAATGGTGGCCTATGTCTGTAATCCAATGATTGACAGTAGAGATAGCAAGACCATGAATTGGAGGCTGTCATTAGTACCTATTGAGCTTGAGGCCAGCCTGGGCTACATGAGATGCCGTCTTAATACCAAACAAACAGCAAGTTAATCAAAACTCTAAAGAGTCAGCAAGGTCATGGAGGCTGGTCATCTGTTACTTTACTTTGTTTGGAGACAGAGAACTTGAAGATGTCACCAGTTTTTTCTTTAGATTCACTTAAACAAATTCTGTGACTACTAATGTTCATTTAAGCAATATATAATGTTGAAGATGAAATTGGGAGTTTCTCCACTTCTGTGACCTCAAACTCAGTGACTTGTAAGTTTCTGCCTTTGGCCTTGTCTATCTGCAGACATTGGGAGATTTTTTCTAGCGGAGTAGGAGACTGAGCTGGTCATCAGCCCCACTCACTGGGCCTTTAGGACACTATAGAGTCTCTTCTTGGGGCTCCCCTGGGCAGGGGTGGATTGAGGTGCTCATGCTGAGGTTGGGCAGCACATGAGAGAGATGAAGATGATGATGTCATCCTAGGGGAGAAAGAAGAGGTCAGATGGGGGCGGGGCCAGTGTGCTAATGTAAAGCCTCAGGTGCAGCCTGAGTGTCCTGTCTACACCACCAGCCGCCATCCTTCCACCCTCTCTAGCATCTCCTCCACTCTCCTCAGGACCCAGTCTGGACAGGTTACTCTGGGTCTGTATGTCGTCATTGAGAAAAAGAATTCAAGTAGTGCTAGGAGACTAGTGTGACAGGATGGGTGGACAGATGGACAGTTTTCATTAAGGAGGTTATCTGTTGGGTCAGGCCCAAAGGGCCTGCACTGTGGGTTATTTGAGGGAAGTTTCTGGAATTGGATGATTCAGACAGAAATAGGAAGGGTTGAGCCTGTTCTCTGCCAACACTGTCGTAGGAAAACACAGCTGGGTATAAAATCAGAGTCTGAATGCTGGGTAGATCATCAGGAAGTGGAGTCTGAAGAGTCATAGATCCTGGCCTGGGAGACCATGTTCACTCAGGATGAGGACTGGGTAAACATGTGGTGACAGATCAGCTGTGAAAGGTGCCTTGCATGATTGTGTGAGTCTGTGTGCAGATGCATATGGGTACAAGTGAGTGTGTGCTCATGTATGTGGAGGCCAGAGGACAACCTCAGGCATTACTACTCAGGACACCATTCACCTTGTGTGTTTTGGTTCTTTTTTGTAGGTTTATGTTCTTTGGTTTGGTTTTTGTTTGTTTGTTTGATTGCTTTTGTTTTTTGAAACAAGATTTAACTATACAGCTCTTGCAGGCCTGGAACTGTATATGTAGACCAAGATAACCCGGAACTGAAATAGATCCTTTTGCCTCTCCCTCTGCCTCCCAAAAATTAGAATAAAAGGCATGCATCCCTATGTTGAGCCCACCCTGGGTTTAAATATTTAAAATTACACTTCCTTCTTTATTCTGTGGGGGCAGGGCACACAAGTGCTACAGCCTGAGCAGCAGCCAGGTTCTCACACTGCAGTCTGACACTCCCCATGGTCACATGTGTGCAGAAGACCCATGTGTGCACACCACAGCCCCAGGCTGCTCTTCCACAGAAAGTGCCCCTCCCCTGCGAAAGCCTCATGGCTGCAGGGTCCAGTCACTGCTCTTGGGGTAAAGGAAGCTGGCATTGCAGGAGACTAATTACAGCATCCTGAACAGAAATCATCCCACAGCAGGGTCCCTAAGGGGATTCAACTGAGTCCAGGACTTGAAAATAGAACAGAGCCCATCACCTGGGATTCAGGAACCAGCAGGTGGCAGCAGTGAGACTGAGCACAAGGGGCAGCTGGGGTCCTGAAGATCCCAACAGAATCTGTTTTGTTACAAAGCTGGTGACCAGTAGCTGACATATGGCAGCCTCATCAGGTCCAGCCCCTCCTTGGTGACTTAGGAATCGCTGACCTTTTACCCACAGACCCCAGAGAGTAGGGCAAATGAAGCCTGGAGTTGAGTATCCATGACCAGGAGGGCCCCCCTCAGACCTCACTGAGGCGAAAATGGTGGTTCATCTGGTAGAGTGATTACCTGCCTGGCATGCACAGAACCCTAGGTTCTATCTCCAGCAGGAGACAAAGGGCATGATGGAGCACACCTGTCATCAGAGCATTTGGGAGGGCAGAGAGGAGGATCTGTAGGAATTCAAGGTCATTGTTGTCCACATAACAAGTTCAAGGCCCAACCTGGGCTACATGTGACCAAATCCAAAACAGGGCAGGGGAGGGGGGAGTCTTTCTGACAAGTACAATAGGCCCCATCCCCTCTCCTGACTAACCTTCTGGGGCCAACCCATCCCAAAGGTTCTGTGTCTCTGAGTCTCCAAGGTCAGGATGGATGGATATAGAATGTGTCCATGTGCACCTGGGAGCCAGGCCATGACTGTTTGAGCCTGGCTCAGGTCAAGGGATCTGAGGACCATGGGGACTGTGAGGAAGGCAGAGACTGCAGATGTGACAGAGGCGGGCTGCATAGCCACCTGCAGGGAAGCATGGAGAAGGCAATCAATGCAGGAAATCTAAGAAATTGGAAGTCACCTCTGCACATGTCACTCAGGGAGAATGATGCCACTTCCTCTGGTATAATTTTGTCTACCACGGAACTTATAGAACTCTGTCATGGGGAAGGGGAAGGATGATGTTCCTACAGAACCAGGCCTGAGTCCAGACAACCTCTCCCCCTCCACGTCTCAACCCTGCACCCCAGTAACAGGCCAGTTGTGTCCACACTCAGAGATGTCCCAGGCAATATGTTATAAGGGATGCATTGCTGGTCTGACCTTTCATTGCTCACTTCATCCAAAGAAGGTTCTAGAGCAGCCACAGCTAGATGGAGTCACTCAAGTGCATTGTGAGGACAACCTTCTGGGAACCCAGCGGCAGATCCGTGGCCTTTGAGGAGAGTTCAGAGGCTGCACAGAGCAGGCTGGCTGAAATCTGTGTGGAGTGGAGGACTACAAGTACTTGATGGGATGAAGTCCAGTCAATCATGCATGTGGCAGTCATGTGACATGTGCCAGGCCTTCTCTGATCCTTGGCACCCTCTTCAGAGGTGTGTGAAGGTTGGTGGGATGTAGAAAGTCTCCTTCAGAAACTGGAGTAGCTTTGGAGTCACTGTCTAGGGGAGGGCGACGATCACCCAGGAAGCCCAGGGCAGTTATAGACTCTGCAGCAGTGAGCCTGCTAGGGGGAGAGTGTCCACTGGGCCTTGGTTCTGCCTGGTGCTGTGCAGAGTCCCTGAAGGACAAGAAGAGGACAAAGAGCAGATGGTGGTGGGGACACCGAGCTAGGGCTGGGGACGAAATGTGTTTCCTCATCACGTCCAATATTGCTGTGTCTGAAGTGAGCAGAAACTGACCACTTCTATGCCTGACATTATTAGAGAGACTGACAGACAGACAGACAACCATCATGGTAGGAGACACAAGAACAAAGGAGTGGAGGAAATCTGGAGGTGAGCAAACAGTGATTACAGGCCACATAGGAAATGGATGAGACTTGATAAGACAGGAGGTCAAGGTGGAAGAGAGGAGAGCCCGGCATGGTGAGGTCAGTTCCATATCTTCCTGTCAAAAATGGGGGCTGTGCTCAAGGGCACGGCCATCCTGTCAGTGACCACAGGGCAGACCTTTTGCAGCTTGGGAAAGAAGAAGTCAGAATCATGAAGGAAGTTGCTGGTCACAAAAGGTGGAGATGGGGAAAGCCTGTCCCACTCTGTCCTCCATATGAGAAGCCTCTGTGGATGTGGGTCATTTTATCCTGATTCCCTCCTGACTCCTGAGCACCCCAGGGTCCCTCACAGGTCCACCTCTCCTTCCTGATGGCTCTGCTGGTCTCACTTCCTGGAGGAAATCAGTCCATGACTTGGATCCTGTTTCTGCTGATGTCAGCTGCATGCCTGCAAGCTGGTGAGTGGTGGGGACCTTGTTAGCAGGGACTCTGCCCTAACCACAGGAGGGGCCAGTGGGGCTGGGAAGAGCAGGCTGTCATGTGGACAGGTGTCTGCTAGAGGAGCCAGAGAGAAAGACTGTCCTGAGAGAGAGCTCATCCTCAGAGTGTGTCCAACCCAACTCATCCTTATCTATCCTTTCCTGTATGGGACAGTGGGACAAAGGGACAGTCCTGCTCTGTGTCCCACACCCACCTGTGGATGATGGATCAGGAAGCTCTGGATGTCCTTTCCATCCTTTGCAGAGAGTTCAGATTCTCCCCATCCTTTCCAGGTAACTCATCAAGACCCAACAAAATAAAGATTTATTGGGTCAAGCAAGAACCACTCTTCTCTGGTGTCCAGGGCAGCTCCATTGAGATCCCCTTCTCCTTCTACATCAACTGGGAGTTGGAAGAGAATCCACAGATGAGAATTCTCTGGAGATGGAAGCAATTCCATGGGAAATATATCTACAACTCTTCCTCTGTTTTCATACATGAGCATTTCAAGAATCGGCTTGTCCTGAACTGGACACAGCCTCAGACATCCGGAGTCCTCAGAATCCTGAACTTGAAGAAGAAGGACCAAACAAAGTACTTCTGCCGAGTTCATCTGAATACAAAAGAAGGCTTGGAGAGTGTGCAGTCAATTGAAGGGACCCAGCTGACCATCACCCATGGTGAGCCACCCTGGCTCTGGCTTTGATGTCCCTGGCTTCCTTGTCGCCTAGATGTCACCTCAGGCTCCATGCCTCTGAGATTTCTTTCATATTCCTTTTCCTTGGTTCTGTCCAGGCCTTTGCCAACAGGATTTTTACCTTGTAGTTGTGACAAGCCTTTGCTGTCTCCTCTAACCTTGTCTGTCATTCTCTGGTAAGGCAGAACCCCACCCCTCTCTAGAACACAGCATGGGCCCTCCCTCCTAGTTCACCCTCTTTCTGAACCAAACTAACACTGCAGTCAGTCCTGGCGAATTCCACTTTCCACATGACCTGGAGGTAGATTGACTTCTCCAGGATGTAGCTGACTCACTTGGTCCTGTGGCAGGACTCCAATGAGTCTCTGTATGGAGCATCTCCACACAGCTCAAACCTAGGCCCAGAACAAACAGTAGGTGCTCATTGGATGTTCTTGGTGTCCTACCATTCAACTCTACACTGCCATCTAGCACCACAGTCTCCCATTTCCCCTCCCAGCTCCCCAGCACACATCCCTCTACTCTCCCTACCCACTCCCTTGTCTCCTCTCCATTCCCAATCCCCCTCTCTCCTTCCTTGCCTTCTTACCTTCATCTCTCCCACACAAACTCCAAGGCTCTTGGGAAATAATGTCCCTATTTCATGATGTGGTTGCTCTGTCTTCTGACCCTTGCCTCTCCTCTGCAGCAGAAGTAACTGGGAACACAGAGTGGAACACTATGTGACTGTTAACCTTCACATGGCCCTACAGAAGCTGGGAGACTCTGTGTGTTTCCTTGTAGATTATAACCTTGTTCTGTGGCTCTTTTTTTATATTTTGGTGTTTTAGTTTTTATAAGACGGGGTCTCACCATGTAGCCTCGATTGTTCTGGAACTCACAGAAATCTACCTGCCTCCACCTCCCAAGTGCTGAGATTAGACTCAGATGCCACCACATCCAGCAGTGGCTCTTGACTGGACTAAGCCACCCTGTGAGAGGACACCCACAGCACAGTTCTCTGTGCAGTCTCCATGGCTTCCATGTTGACCTGATGTAATGTCAACCAGCAGCTGCCAGGGCTCAGGGAAGGGAGAGAAAGGAGCTGTTTCTTGGGTCTAGAGTAGTGATTCTCAACCTTCCTAATGCAGAGACTCATTAATACAGTTCCTCATGATGTGGTGAACCCCGATCACAAAATTATTTTTATAATTGTGATTTTGCTGGTGTTATGAATCTTATTGTGAATATTGATATGCAGGATGTTCTTATATTTTACCACTGTGGGGTTCGAGCCACAGGTTGGGAACTGTTTGTCTAGTGTTTCCAAATAAGTAAATGTGGAAATTAACCTTAGTGATGTTTGTAAGGCAAATGAATGTACTCTTCTCTGTACTGATCTGTACACTTATGGCTAAAATTACATATTTTCTGTTATACATGTTTATTTATTTTCCGTGTGTGAACATGTGGATCTGTTCATTCAGGTGTATGTGTGTGTGTGTGTGTGTGTGTGTGTGTGTGTGTGTGTGTGTGAGTGTGTGTGTGTGTGTGTGTGTGTGTGTGTGTGTGTGTGTGTGTGTGTGTGTGAATGTTCACATTTCTTCCTGTTCATGTGGACCCTAGAGGACATATTCATTGTCATCCCCTTATTTTTGAGAGAGAGTCTCTCACTAGTTTCAAGTTTGCCAAGTAGACTAGGCTGACTGGCCAGTGACCCCCAGTGACATACCTGTCTCCACTTCTTCAGTACTGGGATCACAGCTCACTCAACTTTGTTTGGTGTGAAACTTTGTATATAGATGAGGCTGGCTTTGAACTCACAAAGAGCATCTGCCTTTGCCCCCAGGGTTAAGAATAAAGGCCATGACAAATTCATCCAGCTCTTTACATGACTACTAGGGATGAAACTCGGGTTCTAAGGCAACAAGCAGCCAACACTCTAAGGACTGGGTCATATCTGCATGTTACCGACATCTGTGACAAAAACAACAGTATTTCCATGGCCTAAATATCTGTGACCAAATGACCATCTGAGGACACACCTCCAGGACAGGTGGAGAGTGAGCATTTGAGCTTGCTCTCCTGCAGTCTCAGCCTTCAGCATGTGTTCCTCTTTCTGTGAACTTCTAATGGCTGTTCCCCATCCCACATCCCACAGAGGAGACAAGGTGTGACACTCACCCCATCCCTCTCTCATCCAGGGGGATCTGCTCACTCCTCATCTCTCCCCAGCCATCAGCACCACCATGCAGAGCCCCTCCATCATCACCTCTGCTGTCACCACAGCTGGCCTGGAGGACACAGAGGGCCAGAGGAATCCATCACTTGTGAACCTGGGAGCCACGGTCCTGGTGGTGGTGGCCATGGCTGTGCTCATAACCCCCATCTGTGTATTGATGATCTTCCTCTGGTGGGCACAAAGGTAAGTGACCCAGGACAGGCCCTCACCTGAACTTCCCCTCTGAGTTTTCTCAGCTGTGGGACATGGAGAAGGACAAGCTTGTGCAGGGCAGAGTCTGGAGAACACAGGGAGAGAAAGGAGGCAGAACTCACCCAGGACTGAATCTGCTCCTCCTTCCTTAGAATCCCAGCTGGAAACTGGAGGAACTAGTGCAGATGAACACAGAGCCTGTGCTAAGGGATTCGAGGGGGCATGTGGGTGCCTCTGGGGACAACTGCTCATTTGAATAGAGCTATTTGAGTTGAAGATGTGGTATTAAAACAGAAATTAAGACCATGGTGAGTAATAAACCCACAAATGAAAAGAACATGTCTAGGAAAAGCTGCAATAAAGGAGGTGAAAGATCTGTACCCTAAAACAGAACAGTGCTGAGAAGTTACAGAACAGCCAGGAGATAGATCAGTGGGTAAAGTGCTCACCCCAGGAACACAAGGACATGGGTTCCATCCCCAGGACCCACTTAAATGTTGGCCATGTTGGCAGACACGAGGACAGCAGAGAGAGTAGGGTCCCTGACGCTGACTGTGCTGCCAGCCTTGCCCAATCATTGAGAAGCCAATGACAGACCTGTCTCAAAAACAGAGGTGAAAGCTCCTTCAGGATAGTACCCAAGGTCCTCCTGCCTGTGTGCAAGGCATTCCTGAGGGAATCATCTCTCTAGATCCCTTGCATCCCTCTCATAACAAATTTCTCCAAGCATCCCCTCTACCATCCATACATGTGTGCACACATGCCAATGTACATACTGATGAAAAATAAATTTTGAAAGCGTGAAAATACTAAAATATGTAAGGCTCTTAGCATAAGGGAAAATTTTATACATTAAGTCCTTACAATGTAAAACACTCTAAAAATTCAATAAAATCGGAATTCAAATCCCAATTAAATTTACTAAAATAAATGAATTGTCTTCTAAAATTAACAAGGATTCTAAGAATCAAACATGGGGACACAGTGGGGGACACCCTCATCCCAGCATTGGGAAGTGCAGAAAGTTGAATCAAGAGTTCAAGGTCATCTGCAGATACATAGCAAATTGCAGGTCAACCTGGGCTCATTGAGATTTGTGCTCACACAACACAGGAGCCAAGTGTGGACTGTGTCCAGAGAAGATTTAAAGCCATGGTGACTAGAAGAGTGCAGGACAAGAGCACAGATGAGCAGAGAGTGGAGTGTAATAGAGAGCGCAGAAATAAAGTTTGAAGATGTAGCCCCTGGTCGTCAGAAGGTCTCAGCCCTCCAATAGGTGAGAGGAGCATCTGAGAGCTGGAGAGCAGCAGCCTGAGAGGCAGCAGAAGACTGACTGGGATTTGAACCCTGAGGCTGAATCTGCAGGGTGGAGCAGCCTGCACTCACAGGGAAAGCTAGAGAGCCAGTTTCCAGGGAGACAAAAGGGAGGCATGGTGAGTGCAGAGCAGGGAAAGCAGGGAGGTGACATGGGTTCAAGGCAGGGGAAGGAAGCAGAGGGAGAAGGACATGGACAAGGGACAAAGGACCAGGAGCTGTCCTCTGATTGGCTGAGCTGTGCAGAAGGACAGCTGAGGACTTACCTCAGGACCTGGTGACTCTCAGAGCTGTCCCTGAATGTCTGCTGCAGAGTTGTTTGCTGCCCTGGGCCCCTAATGTTGTCTGAACACAGAGAAGAGCTGAGAGGCAGATGGAGGGTCAGCATGGCTGCCACAGTGACACTGTTTCTTCTCCTACAGGCCAGCAGACTAAAGATGAACCCCAGCCAGGGGAGAGCCTGTCATCCCAAGGAGCAGCTGAGGGGCTGTGTGGGGAAGTTTGAATAAGAATGGCCCCCATAAGCTCAAGGATTGGTATGCTTTGTCACAAGACAGTGGCACATAGGATGTGTGGCCTTGTTAGAGTAGGTGTGGTCTTGTTGGAGGAATTGAGTCAGTGAGGGCCGACTTTCATACTTCAAATCCTCAAGCCAGGACCAGGGTCTCCCTCTCTCTTCTTGCAGTCTGCCATCTGAATATAGAATGCTCAGCTACTTCTCCAGCACCATGTCTGCCTGTGTACCACCAAATTTCCCACCTTGAGGATAATCAACTAAACTATTGAAACTGTAACCCAACCCCAGTTAAATGTTTTCCTTTAGAAGAGTTTCCGTGGTCATGGTGTCTCTTCACAGCAATAAAACTTTGGTTAAGACAGGCTGTTTGGGGAATTTTTTATAAGAGGCATGCAAGGGATCTGGAGAGATAATTTCACCAGAAAAGCATTGCACACAGGCTGGAGGACCTGAGTTTGATTGGGAGCACCCTCATTATTAACTAGGGAGGTGATGGGAATTGGTAATCCCAGTCCTGGACAAGCAAGAGACAGCCAGAGTCATGGAGCTGTCTGTCCAGCTAGTCTAGCCTAATTGCTGAGTTCCAGAACAATGAGAGACCATGTCATAAAAAATAATGTGGATTCCTCAAGGGGATAAATCATGGTCATGACATTTTCCAAATTTATTTTAAAAACAAATATTTAAAAATTACAAATTACTTTGGGGCGCGACAGAGCTGGGTGAACGCAAAAAGAGGAGCTACAAGGTCCAGGTACACCCGAACCGCACAGTGGATGTTAATCACCTTGCTAATTGCTTCTCAATTGGGAACTAGTGGAGAGCGCAGCGCGGGGCAGGTGCGTGGCAGGGATCAGTGCAGCTGTGACTACAGTGGGAGGATGCCTCGGTGCTCGCCGGAACCTGAAGGATGGAGGAGCCAGAGAAGGAGGAGGACATCAGGGGCCAGCCACCCAGCTATACAGCAAGTCACGGAGTAAGAAGTGTCTTTGGATCCTGTATTTCAAGAAGCTCTCAAAAGAACTTATCAAGATCACCCAACCACCAAACCAGAGCACCAGAATCGTAAGTATACACCTCACTGACTGAGAACAGGGGTGGTCAGCTTGCCCAGGGAACCAGATTTTTAGTTTCTCATTTCCTGCTGCTTGAAGTTTCTCGTTTCTGAGGCTTGGACGTATAAGCCTGAAGGGTTAGGGTCTTACACCATCTGCACTGAGCAGAGAAAGAGATGAGTAGATGCCAACGGAAAAATACAGGCAACAACATAAAGACTTATATGACAACACCAGAACCTACCGACCACAATTGCAACTCCTGAACATACCAAGGCAGAAGAAACAGAAGAAATCAATCTTAAAAATGATGTTAAGAAGATGATAGAGGCCCTTAAAGAAGAAATAAAAAATACCCTTAAAGAGGAAATAAAAAATTTCTTCAAAGAGGAAACGATAATTTCCATTAAAGAGGAAATAAAAAATTTCCTTAAAGAGGAAATGAAAAACTCCATTAAAGAGGAAATAAAAATTTCCTTAAAGAGGAAATGAAAAACTCCATTAAAGAGGAAATAAAAAATTCTCTTAAAAAGGAAATGAAAAACTCCATTAAAGAGGAAATGAAAAACTTCCTTAAAGAGGAAATAAAAAATTCCCTTAAAGAAATGGAAGAAAAAACAAACAAAAAATTGGAAGAAAGCAAAGAAAGCCAAGAAAAAATAATTAAACAGATG
>CABHPQ010051277.1:0-31057 GCA_902168405.1 Peromyscus aztecus | reverse complement strand
CCTCTCCTCTCCTCCTCTTCCTCCTCCTCCTCCTCCTCCTCCTCCTTCTTCTTCTTCTTCTTTATTCTCATAGGCTCTCATGGCACAGCCCTCTTTTAGAGTATTTATCAATGTACAATCATGACTTAATTCATGCAATTACCTGATTAATTTCTATTTTCCTTGCTTATCTGTTCCCTCACCCCAGCAGAGAATGAAGATAATTTTCCTCTTATTTGGGTGCCCAGAGCTTAGTGACTACCACACAGGAAGAAGATCAATTAGTGTTTGTAAAGTAAAGTAATAGAAAATGTAAAACAAATAATGCAAAGTTCAACTTTAGGGCACATAAAATAAGCCCCCAAAGAAACATAAAGAGCAGCAAGGCCAAAAGCTGGCACTCAGAGACAGAGACATTTCAATTGTGCGTTGTGCATAAATTGGGTATGCTGCCTTAATTAAAGTCAGAGAATCCCAGAGTACAGGGAAAATACACCTATTCCTTTAACCAAGATGCTGCTCATTCAAGAGACAACTTAAAATGTATCCCATGCTCCTATGGATGGCTGCATGCCACTCCTGTAGGTGACTGGACTTAGTGGGATATCAAAAAGAAAAAAAAAAAGGAAAAGAAAAGAAAAAAGAAAGAAAAAAAAGCATGAAGTTAGACGGGTATATGTTAGGGTACACATGGGAGAATCACAGGAGGAAAGTGGAAGGTAGGTATGAACATGCTTTAGGTATGCATCTCTGAAATTTTCAAAAATAAAGAAAAAAGTTAATGTATCAAAATGAAGATAAATCAAAGGGTTTAGTAAAGACAGTAGGAGAAATGAAAAAAATGTAGAGCAAGCCAACAACAAATTCACACAGATAATCCAAGTTTCTCCTCACAATGTTACATAAGGAAGAAGACAAATGGGAAGATCTGTCTTCTTTTTACATTTATGTACTTATTTATTTATCTGTTGGGGGCGGGTGGAGGTCAGATAACCACTTGGGGAAATCAGTCTCTTTTTCCACCGTGTGGAACCTAGGAATCAAACTCAGGTCATCAGGCTTAGCAGCAAGCACCTTTATCCCCTGAGTCACCTCACTGGCCCATATTAAGATACTTTCAACCCTTTTTTTTTTTCAAATAAAAAATTTGCAATTGAGAAAAAAGGGTTATTGATAATTTAAATAGTATAAACATTAGAGATGATATATATGTATTTAGAAAGTTAGTTATGTACTTCCAAAGCATTTTATACACTGAAAGAAAATGCCTAAGGGAACAAGAAAATATGATCATTAGATGGGACCTAACACAGGTATAAAGAACGTAGCATCTACTAGGCAAACTGTGTTTCCTGTCTGTAATGCCAAACAACTAGAAATGTTTACTCAAGTGTAAGTTTTTAAAAAAAGTTTCTTAAGATTGAAATTGAAGTATCATTGTTCTAAACTTTTATTGAGGCCATGATACATTTAACAAAGTAGGAGCCATTTTAACCATTTAAAAATCCAAACAATGACTTGAGAAAGGTAACCAAAGTCATCCTTAAGAAGAAACACAAAGTACAAAGTGCCCTTTTCCCTTAAAATGAAAGACTCAAAGCTGTTCTTTAATTCAAAGAACTGAAAATGGTCACAATAGATAAAGATAGCAGTAAACACTAAATTTAGAACCCATTTTAAAGGATTTAAAAACTGAAGTCCTAGAGTTTTCTAAAACAACATGGAGAATTCTTTGAAAAATCTAACCTGTCAATAAGGAAAAGCTACAAAATCTATCTTTTTATACAAATTCTCATCACAGAGATTGTGGCTTACCAAAGAAAATACTGAAAATAAATTTTATCTTAATAAATTTTGAAAGTATTGGTAAAAGAAAAAATATCTGGGGGAAATGCCAACCTGTTTAGAATGAGAAAAGGTTGACTTAAATGTCTTGGTAGAGACTAAGTATTTTACTAAATGATAAAATTGTCTCCTCAACTAAAAGAACTTTACTGGTGAGTCTTCAATTTTTTCAAAGAATGATAATTTTCATTTGATATAAGTTATTTCAAGGTAAACTCTTAAAATGGGAAGAATAATTTAATTTGCCTTATATAAGTAGAGCTGGCTTAAAAATTTGAATGGACCTAATAACTGACTTGAAAGTTGGCTACTTTATATAAAAAAGTAAGATGAACAATCTGGATCCCCGTCCACCCTTTCCAGATCTTAACAACGAATGTCATGAGAGGAGAGAGAAGAGGCGGGAGCAAACAGTGGGGCAGTGGGAGTGTGCTATTATCATTGAAACTCTCTCTGGGACCTGGGAACATAGGAAGCAGGAGGCAGTGTTTCGCTGTCTCCTCTGACAGGATCCAAGTTCCAAGATTTACATGTCTTTCTGCACAGTCTTGTAGATAGCTTCACTTGCATTTGCCTAGATGAGAAATTCTGCCCGGAAACCTTAAGTAACGTGCTAAGACCCTCAGAGCTTTGGAGCAGGCAAGCATTCCAGGGTGTCACCAGGACATCAAAGTAGAGCAGAGGACAGACAGGGAAGAGAGGTCACTGGAGCAGAAAGGCCACTTTGTAAGTAGAAAGACAAGATGACATTCCTGGAGACACATGTTCATGGGCTCATCATTCTTTGCTCTGAGAACCTTTTGAAGTTTCTTGCTCTCTCCTCCAAGGCTAAGTCTGCTTCCTGTTAAGGCTGTCAGACTGTTTTCTTTAAATAGCCAATGTCTGATATCCAACTGCCTTCCAATAATTTCACTAAGGCAATGGAAGTAATGGCAAATAAAGGGTCAATACTGAAAAAACTCCTATTTTCCCCAGTTTTCTATGCCAAGACTCACTTGCCATGATGCAGCTTTTTTCTGAGTCTCATTGATAGGACAAGGCTTTGTGACTGGTACTTGAGCTTAAGAAATCTAGCAATTTTTAAAAATTTTTTTTTTGAGACAGGATTTCTCTGTGTGTAGTTCTGGCTATCCTGGAACTGGCTCTGTAGACCAGGCTGGCCTTGAACTCACAGAGATCCATCTGCCCCATCTCCCAAGTGCTGGGATTAAAGACGTGTGCCACCACCTAAGAAATCTACCAATGTTTTATCCTAAGCTTCGGTTTTCAACTTCTGCAGAAAGAAGGAATACAAGGACTTATCTTGGGGCCTAGAAAGGCCTATAATGGTTACAAAATGTCAGATCATTTTTATAAATGATAAAATTCCAATATCTGAGCTGTGTGGAATATACCCAGTCATAAATGATTGGATTAAACCTCTTATATTCATGTTACTGAATCCTCAAAGGAAGATGGTTGATATGCCAATTATTAAGCCTGCTCATAACCTACAAGGTTCTTTCCCTCTGAGGACAGGGCTGCCATTCTTTACCAGAAGGCTCAGTCTTGTAAAACTTTTGTAGTGTAGTGTGTCACTTTGGGGTGGAAGCCTTCTGAGATGCACTGTCTCCTAATTTCTTGCCTATTGGTTTGAATGATGTTTTTTGAGATGAAGCCTCCATCAGATTGGGTCCCAAAGAGCTATGATGGCTGGCCACATGATGACTTCAAGTAACCTTGTGGTGAGGACAAAAATTAAACCTATGTTGGTTAAAACCTGTGAGAGATAGTCCTAATGATAGCAACAACATTATGTGGTCTTCCGTGTTCTCTTCCATTGAAAAGTAACTGGGAAGGGGTAGCTTCTGTGCTTCCTCTCCTTGAATCAGAGATAGTCAGTCATTGTGGCTGAGATGACACCGAACGACTTCTGATCTAAGTTGTAAACTCCAATACAGCTTCTGTCTGTCCCCCTTGAGATTGTTTCCTATGGCCTCTGAGCTGCTTGTTGACAGAAAGCCAAGGAGATCCATGAAAAGCCCCTTGGTTCTGTTCTCACCACATGCCCATTTGACATCCCAAATTCCAGGAAGTAAAAACCATCAGACACACGAATGAGGCAGCCTCCTCATGATGCTGTCCTTAGTTGTGAAACTGGCTCCAGTGAGACTAACTGGAGGTAGACCAGTTGTCCTTGCCAAACTCTGCCTAAGTGGAGCACAATGAATTCTTTGGTTAGTTCATTGCAAAACCAACTAAACATAATAACTGGAATATTGAGTCCTTGCAAAAATAAATCCACTCAAGTATCAGAGTTTTGGTTATTGCTATGTAACTTCTGTATCAGAAGTTGGTACACAGAAGTGTAGTGTCTCAAAGCAGATTGCCTAGACAAATCAGCAGTAGAAAAAAGATAGGAGTACATTTATTGCATCCATGAGTTGTATCCTACTCTTAAACAGGATGCCATTAATTCTCAAAAAACCCACCCACCCAACAAACAGCAATGGAGGACGGTGTGAGGTCTCTCTGTTTACACACAGTGACTATACTGAAAATGTAATAATGCCACAGTTTTATTTGTATCTGCAGTCTGAAGCACAATTTCTAACATACTTAATGTCTTCCATTATTGTTTGCTAGATTAAATCAAGTGGAAGTGAGTAGACAACAGGTCTCAAAAGGCTTGGAGGAAGCTGAGGGTGGCACAACACAGACTAAGCAATTGTTAAATGTGGATCTGGTTTTCTCTGAAGCCTATGCCTTCTCTTTGTGCAACTATGTTGATGAGGGGACAGGCACCTTCTCCTGTGGCTACTGATGAAGTCTTAGCACTATGTCTGCTGGTTAGAGGAGCCCTTTGAAAGCCAGTGACAGTGACAGAGTGTCCAGGTCCACTAGCTCTAGTAGATCTCATGGTTTTAGGCTCAAGACAAAGAATACCCATCTAACCTATCACTGCAGAATAGGCCTGAGTGAATAAAAGCTGCTCTTCCTTAAGCATCTGTGAGATGATTGCCAGTATGGTAATGCCAGAGACTGAGAAAAGTTATCAATAGCAAAACCTGGTCCCCAGCATTTGTTTGATGGGTTTGGTTTCTACTCAACAATACAAGGCTTGCTCACTAGTCCCCTGTAGCAGTTGGAAGCACACCATGATCTCCACTTTTGGAACTCCATATCTAAGAGTTTCCAGCATTGTTGCAAGGCATAGAAAAGATGACTGCACTGGATAAAAGCACCTACCTATGGCCCTTCTACCAGGCTGTAGGAAGGTCAGTCTTCCACACGGTTCCAGAATTAATCACTGTTGGTTCCCTTTCCTTCACCTAAAACTAAAGCTCAATCATTGTAGGAAACTGGAAAAATCACAATAATGTGGAAACCAAGGAAAAAACACATCCACTCTCACAACCCACAGAGAGGATCATGAGCTAGCTGTCCTTGTCTCTGTGTGCTTCACATACATGAGGTAAAAAAAAATAATTACAGTCATTTAATTTTTTGAAGCTTGTAATAAAATGAAACAAACACAAGAAGTCCACAAATGTTATGTGCTCAGTCCTATAATTGTTTTCTAAGTCAGAACACCATGTAACAACCTTCCAGATAAATGTAAGGGAAAACTTCAGTGCTCTAAATCTCCCCATTGTGTCTACTGATCTCTCCGATCAACCACGGCTTTCACTTTGATCATCAAGGTTTCCAGCATTTGAAATTTATATAAATAGAATCAAATAGACTTTGTTATCTAGGATCTTGCTTATTTTGCTGCCACACCTAGTGAGATTCTCCCGTAGACTACTCCATACAGTTCACATTATTCGTTCTCTATGCTGTGTGTAAACATACTAGAAACTGCTTACCCTCGGACTTGTTCATGACATTTGTGGGTTTATCATTTTGGTGTTGTTAAGTAGTTTGAGAGACTAGGGAGAGGATGGCTTATCAGGTAAGAGCATGTGTGCTGCATAAGCATGGAGAACACAGATGGAAATCTCCAGCAGGCATGTAAAAAGCTGGACTTGCTACATTGGCACCTGCACCTGCAACAGTGTGGGAGACAGAGACAAGAGGACCAGCAGTGCTTGCTGGCCACCAGCCTAGGTCCAGATTTAGTGAGAGACCCTGTCAAGGTGGAGAGTGACAGTCTGGCTTTCATGAGTACACACAGACACATGTACCTGCACACACATATGTGTGTGCACACACACATGGGGGGAGTGAGGAAGGATGGGAGGGAGAGAAAGAGAAGAAAAGAAAATCATACATTTTGCTTAGAAGCCTTTTGATGAATATCAAACATGCCTTTTGGGAATGGAATGCCATACAATATGATGTTTCAGTTCTAACATATATTTTTACAAACAGAGTATGTTAATTTTTTTTAAAAAAAGATTTATTTACTATTATTTTAAGTGTATAAGCATTTCACCTGCATGTATGTATATGTGCCGTATCTGTTCAGTGTTCTTGGAAGTCAGATGAGGTCACAGGATCCCCTGGAGCTGGAGTCATAGATAGTTGTGAGCCAGAACGTGAGTGATGGGAACCAAACCAGGGTCCTCTGCAAGAGCAACAAGTGCTCTTCACCAGTGATCTGCAGCCCATCAATTTATTCTTTACTCAATGCCCGCCCCCCCAAGTAGCACGGGAATTTTTATTCACTTCCTTACTGAAACTAACTTGTTCTTTTTCACTTTAACTATTACTGGATATTGTGGTTCTTAAACAGGGTTTTAATTGTGAAGCTCTTAAAATTTAACTTCTAACTAGTTTGAATGGCTTCTCAGGGATTGCCATACCAAATTATGACAAGTTGGGAGACTTTTAACAAAGAGATCATCGTGCGGCAATCTCCTATGTGTCTCTATATCTAGATTTCATTTTTGTTATTATGAGAGAAGTTTGCCTATAGTTTTATTTTATTACAATATTATTGTCAGAGCTTTATATAAGAAATGCACTGACTTCATAAAAACAAGTTTATCTTTGTTCTTTGGAATTTTTCTTTGTTACTTTTCTTAATTAACCAAAAGAATTCATGCGTAAATTCTCCTGAGCTTAGTTTTTTTTTCCTTTTTGTTTCATCAGTTAATAATAGTTATGTGTGAAAATTCTCACAATTGGGGGTATCTCCATTTTTTTTTTAGTTATACATTTCTCTTCTGACCTAATGCTCCTAGGTGTGTAGCCATTTGGGTTCACCACATCATCCTAGTTGTACCAGTACGTCTTACTGAATTCTGCTAAAACTTATTGATTTCAATGGTGTCTTTTAATATAGCATAGGTGCACTGGCTTTCTGAGTCTTTATATATAGGGCTTGCTCTTATAAACAGCACTTAATGTATTTAGTTTTCTCTATTCCCTCTGATTAACTAAATATTTTCCACTTCTATTTAGGGTAACTGCTGATATAATGAGGTTTGAAAACACTAACTTCTATTATCTTCTGGTTTCATTTTATATTTGTTTTTCATTATCTTCCTGCTTTGCTTTATAGCACAACACTTATCTTTAAAATTATCCTCATTTCCATTCTCTTTGAAAGTATACTTTCTTTTGTTCATTTTTACTAGTCACCTTGTGCCATTCACTCTTTAATCTCAAGTGAACTTCCATCAGTTCCTGAACCAGGCAAAGACTCAACTTCATTTACTGCCTTTGGATTCTTTCATCAAATCTTTAGCTCAAATTTCCCTTCACCCTTCCCCAAACACCCACCTCCATCTTGAACAATCAGTCTCTCTGCTGCTTCAGGAGCTCTGTGGCATTTCTTTCAGCTCTGTTTGACTGATGATGAGTTCTGCCAAATAGATTTTTTTTTTTTTTACCTGAAAGTGTCTTTATTTTACCTAAATTTGAGGTATAACTTTAGTGGTCACAGCATTTGGACTTGGTAATTACCTTTCAGCTCTTGGAATATGCTTGTCCCAGTGTCTTCTGACTTTCATCTTTCAATTGAGGAGTCAGATGTAATTCATGTTTCACCTTTGAGAATAATATGCCCTCCTCTGCTTGCTTTCCATTGTATATTGGTGTTTGATTTCTATCCCTTTCTATGATATATCTAAGTGTATTTTTGTGTTCATATTGGTTGAGGATAATAAACCTCTTTAAACCATTGATGCTTTGTCACTGATGAAATTGAGAAATTACTCAGCTAACATATCTTCAAATATTGCTCTTCATGTTCTCTATACTCTCTGTTTGGGATTGCATCTGCATGTGTGTTTTTTTTTCCAGTATCTCCCATGTATTTTTGTGGTATTTCCTGTGTTTTGTTTAATCTTTCTGGGTTTGTTTACTCATCTCTCTTCTATTGTGTTATACATTTTATTAAAATAGTTTTATTTAATTTTCAGTCTTTGATTTGCATTTAATTCTTCACATTTGAATATATTATCTGAATGTGGTAATCATACTTATTTTAACATCTGCATTTGGTAATGCCTATTGCAGAATCACTTTCATTTTACTTTTCCCAGGCTTTTTATTTCAATAACTTGACCCTGTTTACTGGTACATGTAGACATTTTAGACCAAATGCTGAGAAGTTAGTTTGCAAAAAGTGGAGAGGCAATTGATGGTTTCATTTTCCTCCAGATGACCAACCTTTCTTCTTTGAGTGTGGACAGTTATCTCAGCCCAATCAGAGAGTAAGAGAATTTGGGACTGTTGATTTACCAGGAAGCCATTCTTCTTTGAAATTTAGTTTTTATTGTATTCATCTTATGAGACTAAGGCAATCTCTGCCTAGCTTTCTAGCTCTTCATAAACTATTTTAAACTTTTATTTTGGCATTAACAATGGTTCCAAAAGAAAGTGTGCTCAAATGTTCAGTACACTTTCTGTTTTCTAGTTTACTAGACTCTTAGCCCTAACTATTAGCTGCATTGTTAGTCCTCGACTTCAGTTTTATTCCTCCTACCCATTGGTACTGTCATCCTTATCCTTCTCCTATGTCTCACTGCAACTAGAAAATGCTCCAGGAGGGAGAAGTGGTAACGCATGGCCACCATTTACCTCAGTGCCTTCATTTCTCTGTGAGATCCTGTCTGTTGAGTCCAGATGACTTAGTTCTTCTTCCCTCAAATAGGTGGGGTATTTTTATGCTTTTTCTAGCAACTATCAGTAGTTGAGTTCTGTGGGAGTGAGGCTTCGTCTGACATAAGCTGTACTTACATAGCCCAGAAGTACAATTCCGGCATTTAATTTTATATTATACATGTTCTACCAAATTATACATTGGAAGCCATTGTAATGAACATGTCAGTGTTGACCATACCAATCCCTCCTACTAAGAATCTTCAGGGTACTTCTGAATTTTTTACCATCTCTCAAGTTATAGGATGACTCTTGATATGTTTCCCTAAGACATGATGATTTTTTATGTTTTGTGTGTACAAGGTTGCATCTGGTGTATGATATAAAATGTGTATGTATGAGCAACTGCTAAAATTTATGTGCCAATCAAATAAATGGAAAATTTATATGAGGAAAAGCAAATTCTGCACTATGTTATTTGAAAGATTAATCTTTTATTCAGAAGAAATGGCTACATTTACCATGAGTGGAAGAATTAAGAATTTAAATTATGGAAAGAATTATATGTTTAACTATTTTATTAGCTGATACACCCTGAACTTATTTCTTAATTTCTTAAGGGCAGACAGTGATGTCCACCTAATATAGTTAGAATTTTAAATGAGACAATTACCTGTGTATCTTTCCATATCAGAAGGTCTCCAGAAACAAGGATCAAGAATTCATTTTTTCATTCATCTATTCATTTCAAATTATTTATCAATCACCTAACTTATTAAGCACTGAAGATACAATTATGGAGAAGTCAAATAAACTCTTATAAAATTTGCACTATAAGGGATTTGAGAGAAACAATAAACAAATAAATATGGAACATAGTTTTATCCCGTTACTAGCACTGGATAAAATTAAATAAGAATAAAGGTTAGAAGTAGAATGTTATGATTATAATTGAAATGACTGTCAGGAAAATTCCAAGGAGAAATTTAAAATAAGATGTAAGAAAGCAAGTCCTGTAGGAATGTGGAGAAGACACCTACAGAAAAAGTGTATAGTTACACATACAGCTGAAGCAAAAGTCTAGGAGATTAGCGTGGTTGGGATAGGATACATGAGGAGTGTGCCAGGAAGTAGGGTCATGGAGGCAGAGAGTAACCAGTTCAAGTCGGGTTGTGTTGGCTATGTTGATGAAAAAAATGAAAAGCATGAAAGAGATTAACAAGGCAGGCCTATGATTCCACAAGTTCGGGCACCAACTTTGGCTGCTGTAATGAAGACTGTGGAAAGGGAGCTACTCTAGACTTCTTTAATTTTAAATCTCAGCACTCAATACAGCATGTGATGCATAAATACGAACAATTAGTTGCATTTGTTGTTTTGTTCAAGGAGCATTTTGTCTAGCAAATTACAGTTTGAGATGTTTGTGGATTCCCAGTTCAGCAGTGAGCAGAGCACAAAGCAAAGACATTTTGAGTCCATTGTTTGAATTCATTGAGGTTCATTCAACAGCGTTTGGAGTTTGCAGGTAGACAACGCAGTGCTAGGATTTCAGAATGATTTTGAAAATGAGCATCAATCAATAACTCTCCATTACTGCCTTAAAATTGACTGCCTTTGAATGAGCTGCAATAAATGCCAACAGCTTCTCCATTCTTATATCAAAGCAGAAGACTGAAGTTGATAGGTCCATAATCCCAGATTTCTAGCCACAAAGACTCTTAGAATATTTTTAATCATTTCAAAAATTCAAACTTGTGTGGCCTTCTACCAAAAAAAGAAAACCATGAGTGTCTTTCTTAAGTTATATCATGTCTAAGACACTGAATACTGAGCATCTGACCTCCAGAGGGATCAAGTTGGACACCACCAGAAGTTGTTTGAAGTGGTCATTCAGGAATTCAGGTGTTCGGAGGGATGAATGTTATATGCTCAGAAGTACCAGGGGAAAAAATCTGCTGTTAGACTTAACAGCCCTTGTCAATGGGGTGGGATTTGGCTCCTCTAGCACCTATCATAACATTAGTTGATACATAATAAATACTGATTGAAATCCTGGGCAAGAGGATATTAGACTTTCCATAATACATATCTATTTGCTCACAAAAAAATAGTGACATAAATTTGCTGTATTAGATACTGTTCTAAACAGTAGGAAGGTAAATATGAAATAAATGACAAACATTCTAGTAAAATAATCAACCAATTAGCAAAAATAATTGTAAACAACAGGGGTTACAATTAAACTGCTGGGATGAAAGTGTCCAATCTAATGGAGAGGACGATGGTGGTACAATTAAAAAAACGTTCTAGAAGTAGCCTTGCACTTCTGTAAGAGTGGGAGGGTGCCAGTGAGAACCTTCAGAGAGGGCTGTGTCCTTGTATAGAGAGGATTTTATCTCATCCTGACCCCTCCGAGGTTACTTGGGGCTGAAGACTCAACTTCTGCCCTCTCTCCCTTCTTTACCCACTGACTAATTATTCTCACACACATAGTCTTCAAGATAAGCTTCTGAATGACTTCACTAAGTTCTGAAAATACACTCCGTTATAATTTTGATTGACATTTTCTTAGTCCTATCTACTAATTTGGAAGAATTGGCAGCCTTAAAATACCTAGGGTAATTCTCAAATAGGAACACAATCTGCCTCTCCATTTATTCACATCTTAATTCATATTTCTCATTAGAGTTTTGCAGCTTTTCTTTATTTTCTTCCAACCCATTTCCCATGTAGATTATTTTAGCAATGTGTTTTGGCTCATGATGAATTGAGTATTTTTCTTTAATATGTGCTACTAATTAGTACTTTTTCACAGACAGGGAAACTACAGGTTTTTTTTTTAAAAAAGTCTGATATTTGGCTACTTCCTTAAACTTTTTAATGGATATTAATTTCATTAATAAGTTCATTCTTCAGCCCAATCAATGGCACTAATTCTCACAATGTTGCTGAAGGAAGAAACCTGGAAATTGTCCTTGGCTCCTCCATCTCTTCTCCTCCATCCTTCTCTCCTCTCCTTATGTAAGCTCTGTTGAATTTGTATCCAACATGCTCTCAAAGTCTCTCTGTGACTAAGATTAATATAAGGGCATCAGGTAGTAGATGGAGCAGGACTGTTATATATAGTTTGGATTTAGAGACTGGGGAAATGATTATTGCTTATATATAATGTATTTGTCCCCTAAACATCATCCCTTTTACTAGTCACTCCATTTCACACACGAGGAAACAGTTTGAATGAAGTACATGACTAGTCAAGAGAGCATCAGTAGGGAACTGAGGAATCTGAGATCACACTTGGTGCTGGGACTTGGACCCCAGGCCCTGAAATTGCTCTTAGAGTGCACTGAGATTTTAGGATCTACTTTTATATTGGGAAAATAATGTGCTTTCCCCCTACCAAATCATGGTAAGCAAACTAAAAAGTCCACTTGCATCTCTACTGTGATAATGCCCAGAACTTTTCACTTCCTGGGCCCTTGATCTAGGCCTCTTAACACTGTATAAGGAAGTGATGCTCCCATGTGTCATCTACCATGTTATCAACTACCTGATGCTTCCTTCCCTCCACTCAGATAGAAATTAGGGATGAGTGAGAAGTTCTTCCATGCTGATCTCCACTAGTCCTCATTCCCCTGTGTCTGTCAGCACTGGTAGAGGGTAGGTAGGTGGGAGCATCAAATGGAAGCCTCTGATGAGAGGGACTTGGATATCAGGACCTTGGGTCTTTACAAGTGTCATTGTCCCCACACTGACATCAGGTATCGGGACTCTTAGCCCCCAACAGGGACCATATTGCAGCTCTTGGCCTAGGGACTTGGATCCTTGGTCCTGAGACTTGACAGTTGTCTGGAACTTAGCCGGCCATGGCCTGCTCTCCTGTCATCTCTGCTTTTGCTTCCCATTGTCCCTTTCCCCCCAGCCACTGTGACATTGTACACTTACTTACCAGTGGCCACTGGTGAAATGGCATGGAGTACTTGCTTCTGTTGAGCTAGCATTTCCAAGCCTACCCACCTGAAGGCCCATTCCAGGACTGGTGTCAACCATAGCCAGAACCACTGACGCAGACATCTGCCTCTCCTGGAGAGAGTTGTGGCAGGGGCTTTATGGAACAGGATCCCGCAGATTAGTGGGGTCCCTGAGAAGGCTAAACAAAAGCCTAAAGTCATAGTGTTTCCAGGCCTATGGGTGCTGCTAGTGGGGGGCTTCAGGCTACCACTTTAAGCTGTCAAGCAGGGTTTGCCATGTTGCATTGCTCAGGAACTGGGTGCCAATCTCCAAAGGGGCTATTAGAAAGCTTAGTGTTAAGTCTCATAAACTGAGATGCAGCTGAAGGGATTTCCTGAGACCTCCTGACCTATTCGGCCATCAAGCAGTTGAAGACACTCTCGAATCCAGAAGTTGGAGGCCCTGGAATGTTTGGGAGCACGGAATTAGGTCATGGAAACAGTACCAGGCACTGAATAATGATGGGTGCTAGATTTACACAGTGCCCAAACACAAAACACACATGAGATCAGTTCTCCATGCACCAAGGTACCAGGAATGACTTCCATTCGTTTTGGAACAGTCACACTCATTAAGGCCTGTGTTTTAGAACAGCAGAAGTATTGTCACTAGTCACAGAAGACCTTCCACCAGAAGAACTGCCTCCTCTCTGGCCAAGGAGAAAACGGTTCCTCAAGTCCTCTGACTGCAAAGTCTGAGACAAATAGCCTCAAACAGTCCTGGCTCCTGAAGGTGCAACCCCAGTCAGGGCAATCGGCTGCAATCTTTTGCATAGTTGTGGGGTCCAAGGAGTGTTGGAGATAGCTAGTGTAGGCTACCATGATGTTGGTCAGACCATCTATTAGACTGATGGCCTCTTTGCCCAAGGCAGTTTAGACAGCAAAGGAGAGGGCAATCGCTGCTAATTATGGAACCAAATGGGGGTCAGAAGGAGTGCTTACAGTAGATGCTTACAGTATGTGTCAACACTAACAGTGATTTGAACCATGCTTTGTATCTGCCCATTGCCTAGGGAGAGATAGGCTCTCAAGTGTCCCATCTGCTCCCTGAAGCAGGAGACTTTCAGCCAAAGAGGAGAAGCCAGGTTTCCACCACGTCTCCTCCAACAATAAGCCTAGAAGCCCACTTTCCAATCACCTCCTTTTCCTTCACAGTACCAAATTTGACATTGAGTCTGCACAGCCAGTTCTTGCAACATTCTCCTCTCTCCCTGAATACTTTTTAGATATCAGTCTGGAGCTTGGGGTGTCTCCCTTTTGGAATCCAAGCAGCGGGGCTACATAAAATTATAGGACTCCTTCTGGGCCTGAACTTCACCCAGTATCTCATGCATTGGATTGCAAGCTTGCCTGCATAGGTCACCAAGTAACGAACCCATTATTAACCTTAGTTTCCAATCAGAAGTTTGATCTGACCTCTGGGGCAGCATGGTTAACACACACATTTTTCTGTTGTTGCTCCAATGGAATTGGAGACCTGAAAGATAAGAACATAAGCCTAGTCAAGCACCAGGGGAAAAATCACAGCTCATATTATATATTAAGGTTTTTTTTTTTTTTTTTTTTATTTGGCTGCAGCTCTCACCAGGATCAGACAAACCTTGGGTACTGGAGCAGGCCTCCTCCAAAGGAGGTTCTCCTTTGCCCTCCTATGGCTTTCCCATGCGAAGGATTCCAACACAGCAGTATGTATTCTGCTTGGCTGGAAGGTAGCACAATCACATTTTGCAAGCAGACTGGAAGTGGCCACTCCAGAGCTGAGATCTACAGAGAGTATTCATTTTCTGCCACCGCAGACAGCTCAGCCACAAACATGGATGATGAAAGAGAAATTGGCATTGGCCTTGCATGGAGCAGATGGGACCTGGAGTCTGGTTAGCAAAGAAAAATGAATTGAGCCTCCTAGGTAGTGTTTGAGCTGGACCCAACTGAATCCTTCAGGCTTTTCCTCATGTCTGTTTGCACGCACGCATGCATGCGTGCGCGCACGCACACACACACACACACACACACACACACACACACACACACACACACACGCTTTGTCTAAAATGAAGGGAAAGAGAGCCCTTGTCTAGGCTGGTGCTCCCTGTTGCAAGCTTGACATTTGATTGACATGTAGAACTTCCACAGACACCAGTAGAACAGTAGCCAGAATGAATGGGAAATTTGAGCTGTTAATAAAAAGACATTGGAGGGGAGAATGCCACTAATATGGCATTCCAGTCCCTCCAGGAGCCCTCCTTCAGAGGAAAGACGTCTCTGTTAAAAGATGAACACAAGAGATGAAGAACGAAGCTGGAGTAGCCGGGTGGAGAAGGCACAGATACCACCATTCATCTCAGCGTGTCATTGCCCATTTGATTTTGTCCATGCTGCTTTCTCCTGCCGTGAATGTTCTTACTCCCTAACTGCTCTTCAACTGGTGAGAAATTCTTTTTCTACACTAAGGCCCGAATGGGTTTTCACTTCCTTCAAAAAGTTTTCTCAGATTGTTCTGCACTTGACACAATTCATTCCTTCCCCTTCCCTAGAAAGTTCATATCATGGCTCATTTTGGTTGTCAAGTTGGCACATACCCAGGGAAAGAGAACTTCAATTGAGGAGCTTCCTCCATCAGATTGGCCTGTGGGCATGTCTGCAGGCATTTTCTTCATTATTAATTGATGTAGACAGGCTCAATCTGCAGTGAATGATGTACCATCCCTAGGCAGGTGGGCTTCGGATGTATAAGAAAGCTAATTAAGAATGAGCCTGGGAGCAAGCTAATAAGCAGTGTTCCTCTGAGATCCCTGTTTCAAGATCTTGCCTTGAGTTCTGACTTCTGCTTCAAGCTCCAATCTTGAGTTCCTGCCTTGACTCTCCTTGGTGATGAACTATAACCTACAAGATGAAATAAAGCCTTTCTTCCCCAAGTGCTGTTTATCACAGCAACAGAAGGCAAGCAAACTAGATCAGTTCATAGGAGGGAAGAGATCACATCTGACACATTCAACTAGGTATTCACAGAAGACACAATGGTCGGAGAAGAAACGTGGGAACAGGGGCACCGGAATTAAAGTTCAGATAGTCACAGATTAGAGCAAAAAGACTATGGAGATGACCACTCTGAACCCCAGTTTCTTTATCTCTAAACTTGAGTGATAATGACCCTTTTGTGAGTTGAATAGGAGCCCTATGTGGAAGAACGTATGTAAAGAGCTAAGCATACAGCAGGTGACTTGGAACATATGGTTTCCTTTACAGAGGTGCTGGGTATGACTAATTTTTGTACTATCTTTTACAAGTCTTGACATATTTTAGATGGAATGTGCATTGATTAATCAAGTAAGTAGCTTATTTTTCGTACCCAAGCATTCTAAGGCAGTGAAATCAAATAGAAATAAAATAGTGATGCTAATATGAATCATAGTAAGCACTGGCATGCACAGGCTTACTCTTTGTATGTATCATCTCATACAACCTTCATCAAAACTGCAGAGGGGTCTATAAGGATTCACACATTTCAAGAAAAAATTGAGACCCACAGAGCAGAGAGTGATGAGACAAGGTCGCAAAGAACTTTAGTGCTTAACTGTCATGTAGATGGTGCCTCTCAATCACTATTGTGTAAGAGTCTCACCTAAATGTGTTTAGAAATGCCTGTCCTTAACCCTCAGATTTAGATTCAATTAATTTGAAGTGAGCTCCAGGGATGACGTTTGGAAGTCTCAGGAGGTTAGATGTGCAGAGATGAGCATCCCTGACTTCTGGGGTACAAGGTGAGTTCTGTATTTTCCTATGCTCCACATTGCCCAGAACAAGCAGCCATCTCATATTCAGTCTGGGGAGAAAGCATCCCTGATACATAAAAATGCACAAAGAACTCTGTCAGCTCTTGGTAGACCTGGCTTCCCACAATGGGTACATCTGATGATGCACCTTTGGTTCCCAATTGTGTTCCTTGAATGATGAAATTGCTTAGCCATTCAGCAGCCGCTCTGAGGCCCTATGAGGAGCAGGATCCCAGCCTTCGTGCTAGGAAATGAGACACAAGCAAGATGGAGGAGCAGGACTGGCCTGCAAGGTGCTGGCAGCTGGAATGAAGGAGAGACAGAGGTAAGCAGCGGGCTGGGATTCAGTGTGCGTACTGATGGGAGAGTTAGGTAGTGAGTGGAGAAGCCGTAAGGGAAGTAGAGAAAGCTTCCTCTCTATCCTCCCCTCACTTCATGAAGCTGATCTCTGGTCCTCACAGCTGTCTTTGAGCAGGACAAGGAGTTGATAGCCATTAGAGCTTCAGATACTTAGAGAACAGCACAAAAGATTGTGGGGACACATGAGTTTCTTTCCAAGGCCTCACCAGGAAGGAGTGGAAAAGTCCTACAGGATACAGAGCTGTACCTGACCTGAGGCCAAATTTGTCCCTAGTGACCCAAAGGGGTTTGTTAAAAGGAAAGACTTCTCTCAATTTCCCCCTGCCCATCCCCTGTCTCTCTCTCTCTCTCTCTCTCTCTCTCTCTCTCTCTCTCTCTCTTTCTCTCTCTCTCTCTCTGTCGTGATTCACTTACCTGCCTTACTTTCTGTCCATTCATATCTAACTTTTAAGGCATTGGATAGTATGTTCCAGCCCTGAGTTGAAGAATTCCCCCGGAACATCTTCAGTTAGTAGAAGCACGGCCAAGAGTAGGAAACAGGATAAACAGATATGGAGCCTAATGCCGAGAACAGTCAGAGAAGATGTTTGCTAAGATTTGGATGGTGAGATCCAAAACTTGTTTTAACGCTCTTCATCCCTGTCATGTCTGAGGGAAGCAAGCCAGGCCAAGGAGGCAGTCTAAGCACTGTAGGGCTTCCTTTCAAGATGGATGGGAGCGTCTCAAGTTATTTCTGCCACCAGGGATCCGAATGTCAACAGGGTCATACCTGTCTCATCATAGGGCATTGCTCAGATATAGGGTACTGGCTTCTGTGCACAACGCCCAGGGTTCAAGTCTCAGCAACTCCATGTGTCTTCCTCACTGTTTTAACTCTATGATGTTGACTTCTTTCAATCAGGCTGACTTCGCAGAATGAACTCAGAATCCAACTTCAGGAACGGAAATTAAACTGAATGTTCAAGTGTGAACACGTCCCCAAGTGTGGATAGGCTGCTCTGGTATGACTGCATGGTATTCCTGAGTTTGAAGCATCCAAGATTGTTGAATTCCATTCCTCTGGGATGAAAAGGGCTTAGTAGCAAACATTCAGTCATGAGAGGGAAGAGACCAACAGAAAGGATTATCTCTCCCTTACTCTGCATGTGGGGCAGGAGACCAGTGACAGCAATCCAGGTGAACTGAACACAGAGGGGTGAGACTGTTTCTTCTTTTACATTCTAGACTTAGCACCCAGAAGACAGTCTGTCAGTTGCAAGGTTAAGCTATCCAAGGGTGAGGTAAGTCCTGAGCCCTACCCGATTTCATGTCCAATGGCTTGATAATACCGCTGTGTCTCTGGGCTTCATCGTATGCAACTTCTGGGTGTGTGCAATATTTGTGACATTGGTAGGACATGGGAATGTCCCCAGACATTTCAGAGCTACACTGATTTTTCTAAGCTAAAACGCCAGAGTTTGGCCTCTGGCCTCTGGTCTCTGGCCTCATGCTTCAGTGCCCCTTTCATTCTTACCATTATTCTATTCCAACAAGATAGCTTGGTAGCTACACAATCCATGCCTTAATCTCTCTGGGGCTGATAGAAGAAGTGTTGGCTGAGCTCTATGACTTGGCTAGGAAGTTGGAGTGTACAGATCAGTTTAAGATCTCCGAGATTGCTTGCTCTGAATTAAGCTACTTTTGGTCCCTGAGGAATTGGAAGGAAGTAGAATCATGTTTGTGCAACCAGCCTGAGAAGCCATGCTGGCATAGAGGTAAAAGTAACTCTGTGCTAGCATATAAAATGTATGACTATCCAGGTAATCTCAGGTCAGCCAAGAGGACACTGGGTAAAAATTGGATTAGAAGCAGCAGCTTTCACTGGAATTGTAATTCTGTAGCATTGGAGGGCAGAACCTGGAACAAGTCATACGACTCCACAAATCTCATGTGTCTACACTGTAAAATCTATGCAGAATTTTCAAAGCTAGTGTGGAGAAAAGGCTATACACATTTTTTTTGGATGAGACTTGAATGGAAGACTTTCAAGGTAGCCAGGCATGACAGCATTCACTTTTAATTCCAGCACTCTGGAGGCAGAGGCAGGCAGATCTCTGTGAGTTTGAAGTCAGCCAGTTCTATATAGCAAGCTCCAGGCCAGCCAAGGTGACACAGTGAGACCACATCTCCTAAAGAAATATATAAAGAGGATGGAAAGAACTGGCTTACTTTTCTAGAAGACCCAGGTTTGATTCCCAGCACACACATGGTAGCTCACCCCATCTGTAACTACAGTCTCAGAGGATCTGAAGCCCTCTTCTGGTCTCCAGACACACCAAGCACACATAATAGTATATAGACATACATGCAGGCAAAGCATCCATACACATAAAAATAAGTGGTACTCTAGGAACTGCTTTCTTCATGTAGAAGTAATAATAAATGCACAAAATAAAGACTTGAAATCTCTGGATTAGAATGTATTTTAGAGTACAATATTTCTTTGTTGGGGCAGGGGGTTCACTTTGTAGCCCTGGCTGGCCTAGAATTTGATATGTAAGCCAGGCTGACTTTGAAATCATAGAGATCTAGCTGATGCAAAATTTCTTCAATGACATGTAAAGTAGGCGTGTATGTTGCCTAGTATATAAAAACTAAAAGATTCTGGAATGACAATCCATAGTCAAGCATAGCAATTTGGAGGGGAAGAATGAAAGTCGGCCATCCATAAGAGGACAAATAAAGACCACAAGTAGCTTCATGTCACATGGGCGTGAGAATGCACCGAACTTGTCAAAGCTTCCTCAGTTTTGGAACTGTTTGGGCTGTAAGGTTGTAGATACAGGACTGTTATCTGCCAGCCATGCAGACATCAAGATGCCTGCAGTATCTGCCAGTCATGGGGCCATGAGGACAAAATAAGTTACTATGTATAAAGGACTGGGACAAATGTCTGGCATATAAAAAGGACTGAATAAATATTAGCTGTTCTTACTTTTATTAACTTTAAGATAAAACCTAGCTAGTGGGAAGGAGGTGTCACAGGCCCTCTATGACATTTTTAAGATTTCTTTTAATTAATCAACTAATAAATTTGACAGAGAGCTAATCGTCTGTCCCTTTGACTACTGAGGAAAATATACTTTTGGATCTGAGCTGTAGTCAGCACTTAAAGGAACAGTGTTGAGCTTTGAACTATTAGGATTGTATGTGTAAGTCAGAGAGAGGGAAAGGGAGGGAGGGGATGAAAAAAGACTAAGTTCAAGTCAGGTATTCTACTTCACACAACCGGTGCTAACAGGTTGTAAATATGAAGTACTATTTAAATTTTCTTCTCATGCATTTTCTAAATTTGTATCATGTGAGCTCAAATTACCTTCCTAATGAGAAAAAAATGTGCACACTCTTTCAAGTCGTCTCCTGTTTCCTTGGAGAATAGGTTCCGAGATTCAGGTTCTCATTTACCAGACGACCATCAGCAACCAACCTTTATTGATTGTCTATGTGCCAGACAGTGCTGCGAGGACTGTGAAAGACAGGAAAAATGCAGAGACGGGATTTGAAGAATCTTCAGAAAAATCATTTCCCATTTGTATAACAATTCCAAGTTCACACCATGCTTCAACATGCATTCTCTACATTTTTCTTCCTGCCCAGATTCGGGAGAGTACATATATTGGCTAGCATTTTATGAATGAAGAGTCTTGCTAGAGGTTATTCAATAGAAAGATGAAGTTAAACTGAGGTATAGAGAGGCTCCCTAGAATACACAAGAGGAGATGGGGTTTGGAGATGAGAGGGAAAAAGAGAGAGGGAGAAGAAAATTGAAAAGTTGGACTCAAACATCTGAATCAGTTAAGCGTAATAACAATCTGAAAGCTATATTCATGAGAACTTGAAAATCAGTGACACTCTGAAAAGATAATACACTCTACCTTCCATGTTTATGGGTCTGTAAGCATTAATTCAGCTGTGAGTCAAAAATATTTTTAAAAAGCATCTGTGTGCAACATGTGCAACATTTTTCTTGCCATTATTCCCTAAATAGTAGGGCATGGCAGCTGTTAGTACAGTATTAATATTGTGTTAGCTATTGTAGCTTATCTAGAGATGGCTACAGTAGGTGAGAAGAAGTGGGTAGGTTATATGCAAATACCACCCAATTTCCTCTAATGGACCTGAGAATCAGCAGATTTTCATGCTCACAGAATATCCTGGAAACAAATCTCATGAATACCAAGGGACAACTATAATAAGACATTAAGTTGATAATGTCTGTGCCCAAACATAACTGAAACCTTCACCTTGGCAATAAATGGTTATGGAAGTTAAAATATTGGGAGTGGGTACCAAATGAGACCTTTAAAAGGGTTCTCAGAAGGGTCCTGTCTTCTAAATCTGGGCCCTGGCAAATCTAAGGAAGAAAGCTTCAACCAAAGGTGGATGTTTGGAAGAGGACTGGAAACAGAAGGAAAGGCTACAGTCTTCAGAGATCCAGCACAAAGGGGCAAAGCTGCAGAATAGGCACCCGCTCAGGTTGGAGACATTGATATGAACAAAGTGTCTTTGTTCAGATTCTCTACTTACAGGTAACCTTCAGGTTATTCTTTACTTCCCAAATAATGATGATAAGCCAGGAGTTCCAGGAACAACCTGAATGGCTTCAGTTTTTGTTTGTTTGTTTGTTCGTTTGTTTTTTTGGTCTCTAGTGAGTTTTGTTAGAAGTAGGTCCCTGCATGGCTGATTGGACACACAGCACTGCCAAAGATAAATTCAGGAACTCCCAAAACAAAGGTCAGTCTTTGATTCAAACAAGGCCCGTTGTCTTAGACCCTGTCCAAGTCCGGAGCTTTCCTTCTTGACAGCATCTCTACCTCTCCAGGCTCTGACCACCCAGGGAGAGTTAGTGGTTCCCTCTGCTTCCTCACATTATGTCTTCTGATCTCCCACAGCCTTTTCTGGGTAAAAGAAGCTGGGACTTGCCTGTCCTCCTTAAAGGGAAGGGGAACTCTCAGCATTTTGTTCTGCATTCTTCTACCCCAGATAACCCTCTCTAATTCAAGGTTGGCTGGAAATCCTTATTCTTATCAGGAGAATTTCCATGACTAAAGGGGGATGGGGGGCGGGTGCACTAGGCCACATCCTGTGTTCTGGGAGAGACTCGAAAGAGTCAATTGCAAGGCTTTGGACTTGACCAAAGTACGGGACTTTCTTAAGTGGCTTCAAAATACAGGTTGAGAGAATAGGCATGCTGTAATTTTTCTCCTTCCTTCCTCCTTTGCCTGCAGAAGTCCTGGTGCCCCAGGCTCCACACTGGACCCTTTTTCCATTTGCAAAGTTCCTTCCATGGACTAGTAAAACTCATTGCCTGGCTCCTGACTTGAAAGTCTCTGGTGCCTCCAGTGATCAAACTACGCTTCTTTAGACTTGGAGTCCTCAGTGTCTGTGGAGCACAGCCGCAGGGGTCTGGGAGATACTTGCTGGTGTTTCAGAATGTGTAGAGGTAGACAGCACTCAGGGGATTTGTTCATTTTAGCAAACTTGGCAGAACTTCCCTGCGTGACCTAAATAGAATATCTTCCTCTACATAAAGCATGCATCAGGGTATTTCCTGATTTATTCATGAAAGGTTTGCTTTACAAAGGCCTCAGGAACTGTGCAATCTCAAAATACATGATACATAGGCCTGGATGCTGGAGTGGCATTTGTACAAATTGCTGTGATAGATGGGCTGTGCAGTATGGCAGCAGAATTGGATCAATTTAAACACTCACGGTTGGGGGTTGCTTTTTCAGGAGAGGAAATGAGACCCAACCTGCAGATTGTTGGCAGGAACATGGAGAAGTGTTCTGTCTCTGCAATAAAATAATCAAGGAACGGAACAAGAAGTGAATAAAAGTCATGTTTGTGGAGTGATGTCATAGAGCCTTTACGTGCTAATCATTTCCTAGTTCATTCATTCCCAGCTAGAGAATTAATCTGCCCTAACCTTGAAGGACAAGATCCACTGAATGCACATAATGATAGATATACACGGGCTCATAAGGGCCCATGAGAAGCAGTATTTGAAATCTGATCCATCTAGGGAATTTTGAATTCTGCCCTTCCCAGCAGGCATCAATCTCTCACCTAAAAAAGAAAGGCTCATGTCTCCTAATGCCAGGTGTCTTTAGGTGGGCTGCTCTGCAGTCTCTTCCTGTGGATTTATCTACTGCTTTGGGATTCTCGTGCAGGGGTATTTTTATCAGCATGGCAGATGGACCTTGGCTGTTTGCAAGGAAGTTTTATTTTAGAGCTTGTGAAGAGATTGGGGTTAATGTACAATAAAGTGAAAGTGACTTTTGTAAAGATAGTGTGAGCGGAATGCCAGGATCCATTACCCTGATAACCCCACAAACAGACCTGCAGCCTCCATTGGTGAAAGGCTACTCACATCCCATCAGCATTACTTGTAGGATGCGTCCCCACTTCGTGGCCAAGTTCCAGGGGCTTTCACTTGTCAGGTAACTCGTCCTAACTAGGACAAGGCGACACTGTTTTTACAAACTTCTTTGAGGCCTAGAACTTTGGGGAGATCCAGATTGGGTTCCTGCTCCCTCTTTTGTCGTCATGGACATGGGCTGGGAATGACGAGAAGGAAAACCTGGCTGCAGACTTTTGAGTCGCATCATGCAAGGCTGTAAGACAAAGGAGATGGCCAGATAGTACAGTGTATGTGGGCCAAGCCATATGGGGCTGATAGTTCTGTTTAGAGAGAGACAAGCATCACCGGGGTAGTTAGTATCCCCAGTGGAGGATTAAAAAAAAAGGCTTTGTGAGAAGGTTCTTCCAAGAGGGGAAACCAAACTGGAGGACAATATCTGAGTGAATTAACCTCCAAAGCTTTCCCATGACCCAGAGGATCACGTCCAAATCCTTGAAGCAGCATCTAGTTCCTTCACCATCTGTCCCCTGGCTAACCTTGGGTCTTTCCATTGTCTCCGAACAACATGTGTTCTGACCATTCCAGTGTGTCCTTTGTTCCGTAGTAGCACAGACAGGCAACATTTATCCAGGCCTTTAAAGTGCCAGGAACTGGAGGAGAGGCTTTATGTGTTTCACTATTTAATCTTCAGTGTGAGCTCTGGGCAGGCGCTAGTAAGGCCTTCAGCTTACAGATGAGGAAACAAAGCATGAAGTTCTAAAACTGGGACACAAAGCCATTAAGCGGGCTGGGGTTGGAAGGCAGTGTGACCCCAGCATCAGACCTTAACCACTTCACCACTCCTACCCCCTCTTCTGCCTAAGAGCACAGCAGAGAGCCTGCACACATTGCTTTTGCTGCCTAGGACTCTTAGATGGTTCTCCTGGTTTGCCTGATTTAAAGCCCACCTCTTTGTTCATCAAAACTGTCGAGATCAAACATTCTCGTCTCCAGCTTTCAGCACAGTGAGTGATTTTCTCCTTGGCGCCTCAACACCCTGTGAACAAATCAACCACACATACACTGCATCTTAAGGCAATGCCCTTCTGCTACGCATTCACGCTATGCCTGGCTTCTGAGACCTTCTCCCCAAGTGAATCAAAGCCCCAAGGCAATCAGCAACAAATGAGGAGAAGCCAGCTCCATGGATCCAGGGTAGCTCTGGTTCTGGGCCAGTGAATGCTTACCAATATTGTGGCTTACTTCAGGAGCAGCTCTGCATGCCTGTCTAGACTAGGACCAGCCTGTCACATTCCTACCTTTAAGCTAACCTTACCCCATGGTGACTTCCTTCAACATGGGAGCCAACGCCTGCTTGCCACACAACCCAGCTTCCCTTTGGAAAGGATTTCCTTCAACCTGGGTGCATACCCGGCCTTGCAAGAGTTAACCATGAAGCAGCCCAGATCAGTAGAACATGAGGTTTCCATTACCCACGGTATGCGGACAAGTGGCACGGGCATGGATTATGCGGTAATAAAAACACAGTGCAGAATTTATGTCAGAGGCCCCAGTTCTCTTTCTCAGCACATGGGAACTGGGTGCTTGATGTTCTGGAGCTAGACGGTCACAAAAGTTCAAATTAGACTTTTGCTCCCAACTTGCTTTAACCTAGGGAGGTATGCCTATCTTGTCCCCAGTTGCCACAGAGGGAAAGAAAGGATACTGAAGGAATCCATTCCATCTCTTGGAATATGTCCTAAGAGAACCAGTTGGGATGGAGAGCAAGAAGGCGTGAAGGAGACACAGGAATGAGGAGGAGTATGGGAAGCAGAAAAGGAGAGAGGAAAAAGGCAGAGTGTGAGCACGCTTAGGAGAAAGCACAGTAAGCGAACACTGGCAGACTCTGAAACCGTTTCTTCTTGAAGGAAGGGAAGTCACACATATGGACCATTTCTTCTTGAAGGAAGGGAAGTCACACATATGGACCATTTCTTCTTGAAGGAAGAGGAGTCACACATATGGAGAACTTGCTGTGTGGCAGACAATGTGCTAAAGTCCATATTAATTATTACAAGAGATGCTCAGACACTTTCAGAATCTTGTCGCATACTTCATCCAGCTAGTGAGGGCAGTAGGTTTCCAAGCAATGTCTATCTTGGTCAAAATATTCTTGCTTCCCTTCTTCAGTTATATGGTTGCCCAGCTCCACAACAGAAACAGGATGTTCCCATATGCAGAGGCTCATGAATATTTCATGGACCATTTCTCTTCTTTGAAGATAGAAAGTGGGAGGGACTGATCATAAGGAGACAGTACCCTGGGGATCTCTCAGCTCTTCCCTGTAACTCGCTACCCTAGAAATGTGGTCCAAACAGAGGTCACTTGAGTTTCAGAATTTGTGCAGACAGCAGATGTTCCCAAAGCACCTACTATGTGTCGGACCCTGTAATGCCAACAACAAAGAAAAGATAAACAAGACATTGTCTTTCTTTCTGAGTCTATAGTCTGTAGGGTACCAGAAAGATATGTGAGCAAAGGTATACAACTGTTATGATGATGAGTTGTACAAATATCCAAAGGAAAAAGACCCATCTTGGAGGGAGGACGGCATTTGAAAGAAGTTCACCTGGAGAAGTAGAGGTGAGACAAGGTAAGAAAATAATGCCCATCGCCTCAGAGAAAGCGGGGCAGGACAGACTTGGATAACAGAAAGGAATTAACTGTGGCCAAAGAGTGAAATCTCCACTCTAGACACTCACTGGAAGCATGGGAGATTTCAGACACACAGATCCAGTGACCTCTTCTCCAAGTACACTCTGTGTAACAGTGTACATGTTTAAAAGCTCTTCAGATGAAGTTGAGAACTACCGTATGGATGAACTAGTATGAGATATGAATGTGGGGTCTAAGGCAGAATGTGGAGATGAAAGGATTTGGATGCCAGCCAAAGCAGTTTGAACTTCCTCAGTGGGCACACAACGTTCTAAACAGGGAAATGGCCTTACTTATAGGAAATGAGTCAGCATAATGGTGAAGTCTTGGTCCACTGAGCGTCAGGACAGTCTGGCTTCCTCTTCTCAGAGAGCTGGACCACCTGCGCTGACTCAGTTAAATCAATTTCACTACCCCTTCAATGACACAGAGGCCTTGGGTCACTCTGGGGGAACTAACTGTGAGCTGACAGTCAGGAGACCCTGCTTCCCATCCACGTACTAGCGTTAACTCACTGAGGGATCCTGGCCAGAGCCTTTCTCTCTGAATGTCAGCTCTCAACCCCACATAATCAAAAGAGTGAACACATGTGTGCTTCCCTGTGAGTGTGGTCTGTTTTGAGTCAAAACTTTGCTTTATTACATTTGAACACAGAAATAAAGGATGTATTTGCTAGTGTAATCGAACTAGGTTAGGAGATCGTCAGGAAGGATGCACCCAGCATTTCATGCAGCTGCTTTTTGCTTGTGTCCTTTGGTATCGGACCAGATACCAGTTGTTTTCTTGATGTATTCAATCTGTCACGGCACTTCTTAGCCAATGTGTTCCTCAAATAGTCCTCTCCATTCTCAGGAGTCATTGACCCCCAACCCACTCTGTGGAGGTAGAGAAGAATCCACATTTGAAACTGCCCTGCTTGTTCCAGCTGGCCTTTAACCAAGGGATGCATTGTCTCAGAGAAAACCCCTAACTGGTCTCTCAGCCTGGAGCATCTTCTGCTCCAGTCCACTCACACCAATACCAAGGAACTCTCTGAACAACTGTGATGTACCTTCAGTGGTTCTTCATTGTCACACTGCAGTCCAAGTCCTCTGACATGGTACAGTCCTCCTACTATCTGCCTCTCCACCTGTTTCTCCTCATGGGATCTTATAGTGTTCTGAACTCAATGGGAGCCTTACAGGGACCTCTGACTCTGTCCAAAGATGGGCAGGTTCTGTTATACTTAGAGATAGTGACCAATAGAGATATTGATACAGTTCCTTTCTTCATAATGGTTTTCCTTCATCCCACTTACCAGAGAAATTCATAGAGCTAGCTAAAAGAAGCACTCATCCTTTTATGGAAGACTTAACTTTTACTCCAGGGAATATATCAGATGTAAGATGAATAAAACAGAATATATTTCAGCAGTTGTTCTAGCTAGACTCTTGACTTTGCTGCATTCTTCCCAAACTTTGACACATAATGGTAATTATCTAGTCGCAGTTCTGGATATTTCTCTACATGATAAACTTGTAAGATCCAGAATGTCTCTTATTTATCCATATGCCCTTTAAACTGAGCACTGGATCTGGAAGAGACTAGAGACCAAGTAGATATTGCCTGAATGCATGAATGAATAAATGGGTGAATTGCCAGTATAGTTTGATAAATTAGCGAGAAGAGGAAGGAATCACAGAGTGAGGAGTGCTTCAACTCTTGGGACACAAGCTTAAACAAAACGAGAACCTGTATGTCTCGTAGTCTGGACTAGGTGAACTCAGAAGAGACTTTAAGGGATCACTGATGCTTTACAGGTGAGAACATGAGACCACACAAGGGAAGAGATGGATCTAGACTGCTGAATGGACAGCAGCTGGTCTTCAGCTTTCCCATGCTACTGAACAAACAGCTCCAAGTGACTGTCATCCTAGCTCCATGGGAGTCTGCAGTTTCAGCTCTCTCCACTGTCCCAAACAGTGTGGAGTCCTGGCAACACCACCTTGGAATCTGATCAGCAGTTTGGTTGTTTCTCCCTCCGTCTATTTGATATGGCCAGCTTGAACACAGTGCTGATCAGGCAATTTGAAGCCTTACACTGGCAGAAATCAGGTGTCCTAGCTTCATAAAAGAAACATGAACTGATCCGACTAGAGCTGGAAGCAGAAATGCTGACAAAGATGTAACTCCCAAGGATTCTATGGGACAAGGAAAAAGTATCACACTCTCCTGATTTAGAGGCAGTATGGGGCTTGTAGATGAGACAGAGAAGAATGAGAAGTCAGGCCTGAAGTCCATCAAGAAGAAAGATGGCTGCAGCCGTTCACTGGGGTAAGAGAGGGAGAGCTAAGGAAGTTATATTAGTGATTGTCCTGTAGCAATAAAATGCCTGGCCAAAGCAACTTCAAGAAGGAAGAGTTGATTCTGCCTTACAGTCTGAGTTCCAGTTCATCACCGCAGAGAAGTCATGGCAGCAG
Organism: Peromyscus aztecus; assembly: GCA_902168405.1. Classification (NCBI taxonomy): domain Eukaryota; kingdom Metazoa; phylum Chordata; class Mammalia; order Rodentia; family Cricetidae; genus Peromyscus; species Peromyscus aztecus. Next base: position 2,502 of record CABHPQ010051277.1, on the reverse strand, counting down.
GCGCTTGAGGCAGCAGGTCATGTCACAGCCACAGTTAGGAAGCAGCATGCGACAAACGTTAGTGATTAGCTCACTTTCTTCTCTTTACTCAGTCCAAGACCACAGCTGATGACATGGTACATAGATTTGGGGTAAGTGTTCCCACTTCAGTTAATCCAACCTAACACTGTCTCACAGATGTGACCAGAGGTGCATTACTATGGTGATTGTTAATCCCAAGAGGTTGACAATCAAGGCTAACCATCATAGAAGGTCACTCACTGTCCAACTCTCTCTGTCCTTCCTTCAACAATGTCTCAGACTTTATGATCCTTCCCTTGGTTCAAAGATTAACTTTAATTCCCCACAGATTTCTTTTTCTGTCCTCAACCTCATCTGTTCCCAGTTCAGTCTCTCTCAATATTGTACTCTAATAATTTTTCTAAATGCCCCTGGTTAAAACTCATCCATAATTTTCTTCTACTCCAGTGGTTTTCAACCTGTGGGTCACAACCCCTCTGAGGGTTGCATATCAGATACCCTACAGAACAGATATTTATATTACAACTCATAACAGTATCAAAATTACAGTTATGAAGTAGCAGCAAAATAATTTTGTGGTTGGGTGTTGTGGAATACTTGTTTAACTATGCAAAAAATGTGATGCATTTGTTTAACTTTGTAAAGATGTGTTGCATTTGTTTAACTATGTAAAGATGTGTTATATTTGTTTAACTATATAAAAATATGTTGCATTTGTTTATGTTGCAGAATATTTGCTTAACTATGTAAACATGTGTGTTGCATTTGTTTAGTTATGTAAAGATGTGTTGCTGTTTTACTTTGCCTGCCTAAGGTACCTGATTGGTCTAATAAAAAGCAGAATGGCTAATAGTGAGGCGGGAGGTATATGCAGAACTTCCAAGCAGAGAGAGTAAATAAAAGGAGGCATTTAGGCTCCAGGGGCGGGGGGAGGGGAGAAAAGGAGATAATAGGGAGATGCCAGAGGCCAGCCAGTCAGACATAGAGGAAGCAGGAAAGTAGGACATACAGAATAAAAGAAAGGTAAAAAGTCCTGAGGCAAACTGTAGATGAATAGAAACAGGTTAAATTAAGTTAAAAAGAGCTAGTGGGACAAGCCTAAGCTAAGGCCGAATATTCATAATTAATAATAAGTCTCCATGTCTTTGTTTGGGAGCTGGTTGGTGGCCCAAAGGAAACTGCCAACTACAGTTGGGGGTCATCCCAACATGAGGAACTAATTAGAGTGTCACAGCATTTGGACGTTTGAGAACCACTGCTCTACTCTGTACAAAGCTCAAGTATCTCAGATGATATAAGAACAAAGCTGCTTCCAGAAACTATAGTGATGGGTGATGTTGTTCTATATGCTGTGAATGTATTGCTCTGATTGGTTGATAAATAAAGCTGTTTGGCCAATGGTGAGGCAGAATAAGGTTAGATGGGACATTCTAACTAGAGAGAGAGGAAGAGAGGAAGAACAGCAGAGGAGACGCTGCTAGCCACCGCCAGAAGAAACAAGATGTAAAGGTACCGGTAAGCCACAAGCCATGTGACAAAGTGTAGATTTATAGAAATGGGTTAATTTAAGATATAAAAACTAGATAACAAGAAGCCTCCCATGGCCATAGTTTAAAAATAATATTAGCCTGTGTGTATTTATTTGGGTCTGAGCAGCTGTGGACCAGGTGGGACACAAAAAAACTTTCAGGTACAAATGTCATTAGTTTAAGTGTAAGAGGTAGTCAGTGGTAGGCCTGATCTAATGGCCGAGCACTTTTAATTAATATAAGCCTCTGTATGTTTACTTGGGTCTGAGTGGCTGTGGACTGGGTGGGACACAGGAAAACTTTCAGCTACACCATAGGTTAGTAGAGCCCACTCCTATTGGTGTACTACTTCCATATGAATTATTGGCCAGGGTGGTACCTGACGTCCATAAAAACCAGTTTAGGCAATTGCCACTGCAGCTGGTTGTCCACTAGACATCATCTATAAGACGGTATTGCTCACTATGCCACATACATTGGTGGGAGGACATGGAGAAACCAAACAGACTCTACTGGAAGCTTCCTCCATGTCAGCTCACCACTATCGTGCTGGCAGGGGCTATGCAGCCTGCTAGGGGAGAATTGTCATCAACAGTCTCGTTCAAATGTGGACCTTATGTATAAAAATACTGGCTGGCTAAGGAAGAAGAGTCCACTGGTACACTAGTGGCGAGTCCATTACAGAAATATCCATGTGCTTTCTGATTAGGTTTTTGTGCAGGAAGGAATCCATATCTGGTACTGTAAACTTATTCCAAAGCATGTAGCTGGGGAGGTCACAGGCTCCAGCACTGGTGCTACTGATGCTGTTTTGCTAAATGGACACGATGTGCTATCAAATTCCCTTTTAAATAAGTGTTTATACCCAAAGAACAATGCTGCTGTAAGCTTTGGTCAGAGGTGCTTCTGTTTGCAGTGGTCAGCAGTGACTAGAGACTCATAACTGGTCAAC
>CABHPQ010051275.1:0-13566 GCA_902168405.1 Peromyscus aztecus | reverse complement strand
AACTCCTCTGAAATCTTCCCCATCTTCCCTCACATCCAAACCCATACAATTTCTGTCTCTCGTGAAAAAACAGATAAGCATCTAGGGCAGAGGTTCTCAACCTTTCTAATGCTGTGACCCTATAATACAGATCCTCCTGTTGTGGTGACCTCCAACCATAAAACTATTTCATTGCTGCTACAGAACTGTAATTTTGCTACTATTATGAATTGTAATGTAAATATCTGACATGCAGGATATCTGATATGTGACCCCCAAAGAAGTCATGACCCGCAGGTTGGGAACCTCTTATCTAAAGAATAATAATAAAATAAAATAGGATAAAACAAAAACAAACAAACCAGAATAGGGAATAAGACAAAAATACAGACTAAAAAGATCTGAAGAAAAAAAATGTGAGAAACATAGAGAAGCAGACACACACATTTGTACACACAGGAATCTCATAGGAAACAAAAATTCTGAAGCCATAATAAATACACAAAGGACATGTAAGGTTAAAATGAACAAATTAATTAATAAAATGCCTTGGTGAAACACCACAAAGAACTTCCAAAGGTGCTATTGAGTTTATTTTGTGTTGGTCATCTACTGCTGGGCATAAGGCCTTCCCTTTAGAGTGTTTTGTATTCCTAGTATTCCTAGTCTTTTGTATTAATTTGCAAGGGGTTATCAATTAGAGATAGCTTCTGGGGTAGAGATGTGGGCTGTGTCCACATCGCCTCTTACCTCTAGGACCCCATCTGGTACAGACTTGTACAGGCCCCTTTACGTTCTTCCATAGTCTCTGTGAGTTCATGTTACTGCTGTGTTCAAGGGGCCTTATTTCCTTGGTGTCCTCTAACCCCTCTGACTCTTACAGTCTTTCCACATCTTCTTTCAAAGGATTCTCTGCACCTTGAGGGGAGGGATTTGATGGGGCCACCCCATTTAGGACTGAGTATTCCAAGGTCTCTCACTCCCTGCTCATTGTCCAGCTGTGAGTCTCTGTATTTGTTCTCATTTGCTGCAAGAGGAAGCTTCTCTCAGGACAGCCGAGCAAGGTCCTGACTTATAAGTATAGCAGAGTGTCCTTAGGAGCTTTTTTATGACAACGTTCTTTTAACAGAACAGTAGCATTTGGTTTTCTCCTGGTTCCCTCAGTTATCTAGTCCCAGTTCTTGGCCATCCCAGCAGTGTCAGGGATGGGTTCCATCTCATGGGGTGGGCCTTAAATCCCATCAGACATTGGTTGGTCACTCCCATAAGCTTTGTGTTGCTCATTTGAACAAAGTGGCAGGCTACAGAATGGGAAAAGACTTTTTACTAACTACATATCCAATAAAGGGCTAATATTTAAAATATACAAAGAAATAAAAAAATAGCACATAAAGAAAACAACCCAATTAAAAATGGAGTACAAATCTAAACAAAGAATTCTCAAAAGAGGAAACACAAATGGCTGAGAAACACTAAAAGAAATGTTCAGTATCCTTAGTCATCTAGAAAATGCAAATCAAAACTACTTTGAAATTTCATCTAACACCTGTCAGAATGGCCAAGATCAATAAAACAAATGACAGCTAATGCAGGGAAGGATGCAAAGTGAGGGGACAACTCCTCCATTGCGCTTGAGATTGCAAATTTGTAAATTGTTATGGAAATCAGCGTGGCAGTCCCTCAGGAGCCAGGACCTAGATCTGTCTCAATATTCAGCCATATTACTATTGGGCATATACTCAAAAGATCTTTATTCTACTAGAGAGATACTATGTTTATTGCTGCTCTATTCATAATAGCCAAAAGTTGGAAACAGCATAGATGTTCAATAGATAAATGGATAAAGAAAATGTGGTTCATTTATACAATGGAATATTGCTGAGCTGTTAAGAAAATGAAATCATGAAATTTGCAGGTACATGGATGGAGCTAGAAAAAATACTATCCTAAGTGAGGAAACCCAGACACCAAAAGACAAATATAGTATGTACTCATTTATATGTGAATGTTAGCTGTTAAGTCTTTGATAAGCAAGTGACAATACATATAAACACAGAGGTTAAGAGTAAGGAAATAGGAAGATGAGTAGATCAACCTAGGAAGGAGAAATAGAATAGTTAGTATATTTGTTTTTGAGCCTATATAAATGAGACTAAATATCATCTTATGAAAAAAAATGATTCCATTTTTCAGAATCATGGGTCTCCACCACTACATTACTGCTCATTACTGGAAAATAATTTCATCCATTCTCTGGTCGTCTCTGTCATTCACTAAACTATCTTTCCATATCTGCCATTATATGCCTCCTCAGAGCTTTCTCGAAAAAGTCTATTACTTCTCATTCTAATGTTAAATGTTTCTGTATACATAGTCTTGAAAATCACTGCCTGTTTGGATATTGTTCAGAACCATATTGCAATTCTAATCTGTCCTCTATTTCCAGTCATTTATCTCCTTTGGTGTTCATTTTTAGAACAGTTTGGTTCCTAGATCTCGAATTATTTTACAGTGGTTGATTTTTGCTCATTGTCTTCACCCTTATGGAATGTGTTGGAAAGAAGCCCTCACATTGGTACATTTGCACACGTAAGGCATTTAAATTTCATGTGTTTGTTCTTTACATTCCATAGGAGGTGCGTGACAGGAGAGTGATACAAACCTCTCAGATGAGTGAGTTTTGGTGTGCCAACATGAGGAGGAAAATGCAGCAGAAGCTGAGTTGGAGATGGTGGTTTTGAAAAAGAAATGTCCTTTGTTTCCTTCATATATTTTGGACAATCAATTGACATTCTAAAATATCAATTCACAAATGTGTAGGTAAGCAGAAACAAAACCCTGGGGATTTTTCTCTATCCTTGTTTGCTATCTCTATTAAAAAAAAACCTTGTAAGGATTTATCAAAATATTCGATGTAAATATTTTATAAAGACTTTACAAAAGTGAGTTTTGCTTAGGATAAAGAAAGAGAAATCATGGCCATTATGACTTATTCCAAAAGTTGAGGGGAAGGGTAAATAATGACATCATGGCTAAGGGTGATTGCTGGGCAAACATTTTTTTAAAAATAGTTTTCTATTTGCCTGTGTAAATCAGAATCACTCATATGCTCAGTAAAATGAATACAAGTTACTGATTTAAATAAAAGTTATGCTTAGATATGCCCCAGATGCTACATTTAAAAAATACCCATGAGGATTTTAATGTTATAAACCAAGCAGCCCTAAAAATCTATATTCACTTGCAAAGTCTGTTTGACTTCCATTTTCAGGTTATTCAACTGCAACAGGGCAGTGCCCCTCTGTACGTTGGAGGACTAAAGAAGATGTAGTTCAGGCACTGAAAGGAGTGTCCACACATACAGCATCTCATTAAATATGTACACTGAAGACAATCCTGCTAGTTCTTTTCTTCTGTGACGTCCCATGCCATACATCAGAGGACAGACAGACAGAGATGGATGCAGCTGAATCTATGCACTGACTGAATGAGGGTGAATTTGCTTGTAGTGCATTTTACTAATGCCTGGTCCACACTCTACATTCAATAGCTTTTGAGTTAAGTGAGCCAATATATCCTGGTGTTTTAACTGAACAACAGAGTTAATTATGTAAACAATTCAGCAAAGTATACCAAAATACTATTATAACAAAAGTTTCTCAATTCTATTTTATTTCACATTGCTATTTTGTCATTATACCATTGAATTTCATTTTATTTTTCCCTTTCTCTATATTCCTCACTGCGGCTTCATTGCTGTTGATTCTTGACTTTATCAGTATTTGTACTGTCTTCCATTTTATGTAGAGATTTCCTTAACTTGCCTGTTTCCCTCTCCCTGACATTGATTAAAAACAATTTTATGCAGTTACTAATAACTACCTTCACTCCATGAGTGTTTTCTACATCATTAAGTATAAATTAAATGCAAAATACTGAAGTTTATCATTTGCTTGCATCTCTAGGTTTCGAGCAAGTTTGAAAATTTGCAAAGGATTTTATAAAAAATAACCATATAGGCATACTTTCCAATAATATACTTGGGGGTAGTTTTGTACAACCTACCTGCGTACTATAAGGAGATACAGTGATAGAGAGAGGAAAAAGTAAAAGACAGAGAGAGAATTTACTCTAAGCAAATGGAATTATTTGTATTAATACTAATCAGTGATGAAATTATTCCAAGGGAAATTATTTTTGAATGAGAATATAGAAAAAACATAAACCAATATGGGAACTTTTGTTATAAATATATACATATATATATATATATATATATATATATATATAAACTAACATTTTAGTATAAAAAAGTGGTAGATGCTGACCTATAAGTAGGTATTTTCATGACACAGTGCTAGAATGCCTCCATTTGCAGATCAGATGACAAAAGTGATGGGTCAGAGAAGCTGTGTGAAGGCACGGAGCCAAGGCAGACCATCATGCCTAGGCTTCTGATTCTCACACTGGGGCTACCCATTTTCTTCTCTGCTAGAACTTTTGATTTTTTTTTTGCCTACCTAGAGTCTTTTTCTGTTGTTAAGAGCACCTCAGTCTATCTTTGGACACCTTTTAAGGCTCACTGATGAAATGGCTGCCGACTGAGTTTTTTAACCCCTCAATACAAAAATATCCGTTCATGATCTGAGATAAATCAAACTCTTTCTCCCTTCTTTTATCTTGATTGGAGAAACACAAAGACTGAAATGACGAGAGAACCCGAGGAGATCAGCAGAGGAGATTCCATTTCTTTCTGGTTTTGAAGTTCCTGGAGTACCTCTGATTTTTGATCTCCCACCATCTGTTTTTCATTAATTTTTTCAGTTCTCTGAAGTAGTAGATTATGCCCAAGGATTATGATGTCACAGGTTATATACTGATCAACTTCAGAGGGAACTACCTCAAGCCAAAGCAGCCTGACACTCCCATCCTACACATATAATCCATGATTTTAAATGAGTTATGGCTAGTGACCACTGCTTGTAATAAAGAATCTGTAATCAATGATCCAGGGTACAATGGTAATTATTAATTGTCAGGTGTTCGCCAAAATGTCTACATTGAAGGTTTAATAATGTGACTGTGTTTGTAGACAGGGGACTTACTTAGGTAATTAATGTTAAATGAATCATTTGTATGGTTATGAACCTTAATACATTAGAGTCCATAAGGAAAGGAACAACAAGAAAGATTGCTCTTTTAGACCAGACACATGGAGAAAATACCAGGAAATGATACAGTGAAGATACATCTAAATGCAAGATAAAATACCTTAGCAGACACCAGTTTTTGATAATACCTTGACTATTGTCTTCCACAATTGTGAGAAAATACATTTCTATTGTTTAAGCCTTGTGGGCTGTAGACTTTATTTGTGGCCATGATATCAACAAATAGATGTCAGTAGTCTGAACTGAGGTGATGCTGTAACATGTATCTCAGAAATAGCTAACAAATATGTAAGTGTCTTTGGAATGGGCAAAAACTGGAAGAGACATTTTTATTCACGTCTTTATTTCATCTGCTTGTAAAATGCCTAAAGTGTCTTGAAATGATGGTTGGTAGACATGAATGCTAAACATGATCATTGTGAGTCTAAGATACAAGTGAAAACATACTGGAAATTGGAGGAAAGAATATTTGTATAATGGAGAAAGTAACTTCGATGCACTGTGCACTTGTACTAGTGTTTTGTGGAAGGCTGAACTTGCATCCTTGAGTTTTTAAGAAAGTGGTCTCTTATTGTGTGTAGTAAACAGCAGAAGGACAGAGATAAATGTAAAGAACTATTAAGCAAAATAAACTGAATTTGATTTGAAAATGTTACCATCTGTCCATATTGCAAAACTCAGAACATGTGTTCTTTTGAGAACAAGATGTAACTGAACTGTTACTCCACAGTGAGACCACTCTAGGAGTTGATCAGCCAGTTGGCAGAAGCCAGGTGTGCAAGTGGATTTCTGGCAACTGAGACATTGCCAGTTAGGATTGAAGGTAAGAGAAAACAGATGAAATAAAGGAAGACTTTCAGATCCCTGGAGTTCTACAAAATGGGAACAGCATAGCTACTGGGATCTACACAGGTCCTCTTTGGTGGTCTCGGGAAGACAATCAGCCAAAATTAATGATGTATAAGAAGCCATATTAAAACCCAATACTTGGTAAGGGAAGTGGTTTCAGGGTGAAATAGCCCCTCTAGGCTCACACGTGGACACGTGGTTCTCAGCTAGTTGTGTTCTTTAGAAAGATGAGGAGCTACACAGGAGGAAGTGGTTCCCTAGAGACAGGCCTTGAGCTTCATTGTTGAACCCCACATCCTGTTCATTCTCTGCTCAATGACTGAAGATATGATGTGACCAGCCAGTGTTCTGTTCCTACTGCCATGCTGTCACTACCTGCCCCATTGCCACTGATTTCCTACCACAATTGGCTAGACTCTGGAACTGCAAGCCAAAATAAACATTCTCCCTTTTTTTTAAATTTTTTTTTCATAGTAACAAGAAAGTGCCTAGTACAGTAAACTAGTCAAAAAGTAAAGTAAAACCAGGCTTGAATGGGAATAAACTGTTTGGGTGGATAAAGCTGTTCTTAGAAGTCATAGGTTGTTAAATGAAAGTATCAATGTGAGCCATAGGTTACCTCCATAGGAGCTGTTATCATGAGTAATCCCGAAGCTAGTACATACCTGCTCTTGACTGCCCTTGAGAACTAGTTGGTAAGACACTATTGTTGAGGGTACCACATACCTTGATCCCAGGAAAGAAACCAAACTGGAGCTGGGCCAACAGCTTCCACTCTGCTGAGCAGCCATTGCTAGAAGTTGTATGTAAATGGTGGAAGGAGAATTGCCGTTGATGCTGTTACCCAGTTCTGGACCCCATTTGCAACAATGTCCTACCAGGCCTGATGAGCCCAATGGGACAGTAGTGGCCAGTCTGTTATGATAGTAACCAGCTCTTCTCTGATTGAATTCGATACCTAGTCCACAGAAGGGAATTCACATCTGGTACTTCATATCTGGTCAAAAGCCCATAGGTAGGGAGGTGGCAGACTCTAGTGAAGAAGCTGTGGCTCTTAGTTTGCCAATCGTCAAGCTGTGCTTGTCAAACTGCCTTCTAGTTAACTATGTTTATACCCATAGAATTATGCTGCTACGTGCGCTGGTCAGAGAAGCTACCTTTCTGCAACTGTCAGTGGCCACTCCAGAGACTTACAAGTAGTCAAAGTAGGGAGAGTAAATGAATTTGAATACCTAGCCATGAGTTGTCCATTACACTCCCTTAGAGGCTTAGGGACACATCACAGAAGAAGGGGTAGAAAGATTCTAAGAATTATAGGATGCAAAGGGAGTGGAAAGGAATGCTGATTATAGATAGGACATGATTGTTGCACTCTTGAACTCACAATAAAGGTGATTTACATGCACAGGACTGGGTCTGTCACCACCTTGTTACAGAGAAGGGAGAAGATTGTGGAACTATATTCTTCCTTAAATATTTCTGTGCAAATAAGAGTTGATAGGAAAGGAGACATTTTCTTCAATGGTGTAGCCTTAGGTAAGGTTCACAGACTCAGAACTGACCAGAGATGCCCTCTCCCAAGAGGTCAGGGTGAAAGGCTGTGTCCCCTTTGGTTTAACAGGGTGGTTCCTGCTTATGACCTCAGCAAATCAGAATGTCCCTGAAAATTGTCTCAAGGACAAGTTTATGTCCAGAGATGCAAGATAGGGGCAGTTCAATGCCATGCAACCTAAGTTGCCTCATCACTGGGCCTGAAGGGTGAAGAGACAAAAAGAAGACTTTTTCTTAAGCCTAAAGATTTAATGAGATTTTTCTTTCTCTGTTTGTTCTCTGGTAGGAGCTTTTGTGTCTTTCTTCTTTCTGTAAGAAAAGCATGTTGATGTTGTACCTATCCACCATTGTATTTTGGAAGAATAAAACTTGGGTTGTTTCACAGATTCACAGCTAGAAAAGATTTTTTCCTGAAGATGAATCACAGTGCAATTATCACCCACATTTCGATAAATTTTTGAACTTGAAATTATGTATTTAAGTAGTTAAAATTAGCGGGGGGAGACAGAGGACTAAGGTGAATAATTTTATGTAAAGACATAAATTTGGGGAAGCCACAACTTAGTGCCCTAAATTGAGTTGTAACTCCACTATTCATATGTTCAAGCTCCCAGTATGACTGTATTTGGAGACAGATCCTTTAGGGAAGCAATTACAATAAAACAAGGTTCTGCTGGTAGGGCCTTGTCGAGTAGAGCTAGCATCCTTACAACAGGAAGTGATGTGCTGACTTCTTTACTTTGTACACAGTACAAAGTGTGTCTGTAAGAAAGTTGTTCTGTAATCCCAGGAGCAGAGGCTTCCCTGAATCCAACTCCAATGTTACCTTCACCCTAGACACTGAGCCTACAGAATTGTAAAAAAAAAAAATAATAATTTCTGCTGTTCTAGCTTCCAATTTTGAGGTGTTTAGATTTGGAGGCCACAAAGACTAACATAATAGCATTGAATGCCTGCTATTGAAAATCAGAGTGACAGGTTCAGGAAAGGTAGTAACATGAAATTACTATCCAGAAATGAGCTCTATGTGGAGACAAAGCTTTGTGACTATGGGAGTCATGGTTAGGTCTTAAGATGGGAAAGCATTATAAACATTATATAAACAGTAGAAAAATTTGCTTAAATGTAGCAGGATTCTTAGAAGGTCTTATTAATAAAAACAAACCTGGAGCAAGGTATTGGGGTGAATGCTGGAAGATTAGAGAAGCAGAACAAGCCACAGCTACCTCCCCTTGCCAATTCCTCAGCTGATCCTGTTTCCTCAGACTGGATGCCTCTCAGCTGAACTGTGCTGCTAGAAGCCTAAAAGCTTAACCAGCCAAAAGTTTAACCAGCCAAATGCTGCTAGTTTCTGATCTTCACACCTTATGTATTTTTCTGCTTTCTGCCATCACTCCCTGGGTTTAAAGGCATGTGTCACCATGCCTGGCTGTTTCCAATGTGGCCTTGAACTCACAGAGATCCAGAGGGATTTCTGCCTCTGGAATGCTAGGATTATAGGTGTGTGTGCCACTATTTTCTAGCCTCTGTATCTAGTGGCTGTTCTGTTCTTTGACCTCAGATAAGTTTATTAGGGTGCACAATATTTTGGGGAACACAATACCACCACACTTAAAGTAAAAGAATAAAGAGTCAAAGAGATAGACACTAAGGCAGGGCAGGGGTCAAGCTTACAGAGAAGTCCCCGAATAAAAGGGATATTCTGGCTCTATAACTTTTCAGGGATTGACAGGAAGTTCCACACCATGTCATTTAGTCTATGTGACTTTGCACACGGTGCTAGGAAGATCCATGCATGTCTTTTGTAGCTTTTAGGGTGAGGTACTTTGAGGCCATAACACAGCAGGACTTCTTAACTCCCTGTCTCAGAGAGTGGTGAGGGATGTGCACTTATTTTTCCAGGGTGTGGATCTCAGCTGCTCTCTTAAAGTGACAGGCATCTCAAGATGACAGACCCGTAATCTAACACTGTCATGCCTTTTTATGAAAAATAAAAGAGAAATGATTTTTGAGAAAATGAAAGTAGAGTTGGTGAGTCGAGGGACAATGGACAATTGACTTCAATCTCTGACTTCTTTAAGCTGGCTTGAAGATTAACAGGACTGGAGCTGGGGCCTCTTTGTCTCCTAGTACTCGATTACTCAGGTCTTGATCTCTGGAGCAGAGGCTGGAATTTAGATTTGTGAAGTAGGAGGGCATCATCCGTATAAGTCTACGGCACATGTTGGATAGTGGTCTGGGCGTGTCCCTATTCCCAGTACTAGACAGCAGTGTACATCTATAAGAATCAAAACACTTATTTAAGGAATAATCACAGGTATAGGACAGGAGGTCCATGAAGAGGTTTGAAAGTCATTTTGAGATGAATTTGTTAAGAGGAGGGGTGAGGTAAATAGAATTAATGGCAAAGTAGGCACTCAGAATGGTGTGCCTTTTGATATGTACAACGGGTTAAGGGAGGCTGTGGAAACGGCATCAGAAGGAAGATGGGTTATAATAGGATTGTAATAATTATCTTTAAAATTAAAATTTTGGAGTTCCTGTCTGTCACAAGGATTTTAACTAACACACAGAGGCAGGTAATGGATTGACCAAGATAGCCCAAGATATAATTTCTGCTTTGGATCATAATATTGTAACTCCACAAAGCTGTTGTCATTAGTTGTTGGTATTCTACCAACCTTGGTTGATAGTTCTCCTGCTGACCAAATGTAATTATCTGTCCCATGTCACTGGGAAGAAAGCCTATCCTGTGATCTGACAAAGATGAGGCTGAGCAGACATGAAGGCAGATCTTTAGAAGAGATAAATTATTACATAAAGCTATTATGAAATAAAGTCATTCATCATATTAATATATTGGTCATCATAATCTGGCCTGACTTCTGTGTTGTCTTCTATTTTGAAATGATACTTTATGTGTGATATCATAGAAATATTATATTTAACATTAAAATAATTAAATCTAGAGAAGCAGATGAAGGAAACAGATGTTTTAATTTAGATGAGAAGAGTTCATTTGCATCTTTAGAAATCTCCATTATAGTAAATAGAGTTAAAGTTAGAGGAATGTTCTCATTGGTTGGACCCATGTGGTTTAATGATAAGAGATTGGAAAGAGCAAGGAGTTACATCAAAAACATAATTAAAGTGAGGATAAAATGTCTTTTTTACCTGTAGTACTAATAAATCAAAATTAGTATTATTTTGACCAAGTAGAAGCATACCAAGTAAAATCTCAAATTTGTCTTATCCATCGATATAGCTCCATTTTTCCTTATGTTTTTTTTACTCTCTCTCTCTCTCTCTCTCTCTCTCTCTCTCTCTGATTGTTTTCAAATCTTCCTCATTTAGTAACTCCTCCTTTCACCTTTTACTTTATACTACTTTATCTTATATTTTAAATTACTTCACTAGATGGCCTATGGATTCTTGTTAATTACAAAGGTAATAGAGTCATTTAGATACAATTCTATCTGAAGGAAAATTGAAAGTGGATTTACACTTGATTTCCATCTTAATTAACTACTGAAACATGAATTATAAAATAATTATTTTTTTTGCCCTGCAAGAATTTAGTGTTTTATTCTAAAATTGACAATATTCCCATCAATAATGTTTTGAGTAAGAGTTAACTGCCAATACTAAAAAATACTTAAAGCCATACTGTAGCATGAATCTTAAAGAGTCTTATTAACAAAAACAAACCCAGGGCAGGTATTAGGGTGAACACTGGAAGGTCAGAGAGACAGAATAAGCCACAGCTACCTCACCTCGCCAGATCCTCAGCTGGTCTTGTTTCCTCAGACTGGAGGCCTCTGAGTCCTCATCCAGAATGGGTCTCAGCTGAACTGCTGCTGGAAGCCTGAAAGCTAAACCAGGCCAAATGCTTCCCCAGGCCAAATGCTTCTAGTTTCTGGTCCTCACGCCTTATATACCTTTCTGTCTTCTACCACCACTCCCTGGGATTAAAGGCGTGTGTCACCATGCCTGGCTATTTCCAATGTGGCTTTGAACTCACAGAGATCCAGAGGAATTTCTGTCTCTGGAATGCTAGGATAAAAGGCGTGTGCTACCACTGCCTATCCTCATGTTTAATATTGTGTCTGTCCTGTTCTCTGACCCCAGATAAGTTTATTAGCATACACAATATTTTGGGGAACACAATACCACCACACCATATTTTAGAAAACAACCTTCAAAATCCTGATTATTGGAATCTGTAATCTAAAGAAGACACATTGGATGAGTAGGAACTTGTGGATGTGTTCAAGATCTAGAGAGTTTCCTTCAATTTGCTCATCACTCCTTATTTGACTGTGTATCTAGTTGTGCCTGTTCATATGTGTATCATGGTTGGCATCTGGAGAGATATTATACCACAGCTTCATTTCACAGACACTATTTACAGTATACGTTACATCTACTTAAATAAGTATATTGCACTCTATTAAAGCCTTTGCAAATATTTTACTGGAGAAAAGCAATTTTAAATTTTGAGATTTTGGACAACCATATACTGTCTATCAAATGTATGAACTTGCTTACTATCCAACCTCCTTTTGTCCGCAACATAGCTAAAGCAAACATCACAGGAACTCCAGGGCAGGAATGGTTCTTCCTGATCTGGAACAAGTGTTTTAACTCCTCTGAAATTGCTTTCATCTAAAATATCACTCTTATACTTAATTCTACTCTTTCCCATCTTGGGTTCCAAAAACCAGAATGTCATATCGTTTCTCTTGCCAGATCCATAACATGCGGATTCTTTGAAAGAAAAAGAGTTCTTTTCTTCCTAATATTTTGCCTTTGCACTATTTCTGAATGAAGTGCCCCTAGGGACTAGATTCTTGTTTTTGAACTTCTATACATATACTTTCATACATTTTCCTTTGTTGGAAATCTATGAATCCTTAATGCTCAAGTCCTTTAGCCCTTAAAGAAGTAGTATTTCACTGCCAAATGAAAGCAATAGACAAAATCAGTCTTGCAAAAGTTGACATCTGGCTATGCTGTCATTGAAAGGGAATTATTTCTTCCCCAGTGCTTGTTCTTGAGATGTTTGCTCAGGAAGTCCCCAAGCAGGGATGGACTTTATTGTTGGAGATACCATGTGGCTTGCCCACAGGAAAGAAAGAAGTGTATGAAGCCAGACTGAACTTCATGTGGACTCTTAGTAAGTTTGGCTATCTTCACCAAGGATATAATTCTTCCTTGGAGATCAGAGCAGGGGAAAAGAAATTATCCCAAGAATGGTTCCATTTGTTAAAAAAAAAATCATATTGCTTCTACCATCATTTAGTCAGGATTTTTCCATGTCTGATTACTTCTTGTGTATGTACAGACAAGAGTAAAATGTTAGAGAAGGAAGAGATGAAAATTTTCAATATGGCAGAGTCTTAGGGCAGACTTTACAATTCACGGTTGGCAATATAAGGCAAATGCTTCCTGTGACATTCATAACAGTCCTTCATGCCAGTATCTGTTTGTTCTAGATCTATTTTACAGATGTGGGAACCAGGGCTTAGAGAGTTTAGGTAAATTGCTGGAGAGCATGTTACTAGTAAGTTGGAATCTCAACTTCAAATTGTCTTTCACTTCTTTTTGGAAGATTACCCTGGAATAAGAGCACTGGCCATCTTACCTTTCTATCTGTTCTATTTGTAAATCGATTATAACTGGGAGAGCTATTCTTTGGCTTTCTCCCCATATGTTTTTATATTGGCAAATAAGAACCACGGCTGGTTTCTTCAGTGATTTTGTTTAAATTGTATGATATGGCATGAGACTGTTCTTTGTTTTTAGTAATTAAATGTTTGGTTTTTTGGAGTAATCACGTAAAGAGGTGGGCTGTACTTTCTTAACAAGAGAAGCAAATGCCCTGGTACAAATCAATTTTGTGTTCAATTAAAGCAAAGAAACATGTTGTCTAGGAAAACTATTTTATCTGTTACTTGGAAAAATACCTCACTTTGTAAGCAAAAGTAGCCTGATGCTTTGAGTGATCTATGATAGA
>CABHPQ010051266.1:0-10281 GCA_902168405.1 Peromyscus aztecus | reverse complement strand
AAGGTAAGGTTAGCTATGGCTTTCCCTATTTCCCTGATCTTTCTTAAAGCTTTCACCCCTATATTTGGCTCTGTGTTTTTTATTTAATAAGACCATTTAGAAATTCATCTACAATTGGCACCCAATGTGGGGTGCCAGATGTAACACAAATTTCAAATGATCTTATTAATAAAAACATGGGAACCAGGTACTGGGGTAAATTCTGAGAGATCAGCGAGACAGAACAAGCCACAGCTAACCTCTCCTCACCAACTTCTCAACTTCTTTTGAAAAAGGATCCCATTCTGTAGCCTGGCCTGGCCTGGAACTTGATGGATATCCCAAGCTAGTCTAGAACTCAGGGACATCCTCCTATCTCAACCCCTGAGTACTGAAATTATAGCTATAAACCAACTTTCCAGATGTGTAATAGTGTACAATCATGAAATCAGGATAATTAGCTTTTTTGACCCATCAAATATTATTATTTCTATGTGATGAGAAGCTTCAAACTCTTCTCTAACTTTGAAATGTCTAGCTGGTTGTTGTGTACTATAGATGTTCTCTGTCAGGCTACATAACAAAGAATTATTCTTCTCTCCCGAACTGTGTTTCAGAGTATATTTAAGTAATCTAGGCTAGTGTGGTACCCACAGCAACAGCAATGAGGCAGCCAAAGTGTGGTTATTTCAGCAATGGGGTGGCTGCTTTGAGAATATACTAGGCAGGTCAGGAGTGAGCTCTATTGTTGGTAGGTGCCTCTGAAATTGATGCTCTACTAGTTCCAAGTGCTGTAGATATCACTCTGTATGCTGAGAATATGCTGCTCTGATTGGTTAATAAATAAAATGCTGATTGGCCAGTAGCCAGGCAGGAAGTATCGGTGGGACAAGCAGAGAGGAGAATTCTGGGAAGAGGAAGGCAGAGTCAGGAGATGCCAGGTAGACACAGAGGAAGCAAGATGTGAAGGCAGAACTGAGAAAAGGTACCAAGCCACATGGCTAAACATAAATAAGAATTATGGGTTAGTTTAAATGTAAGAGCTAGTCAGTGGTAGGCCTGAGCTAATGGCTGAGCAGTTTTAATTAATATAAGCCCCTGTATGTGTTTACTTGGGTCCAAGAGGCTGCAGGACTGGTGGGTAAGAGAGATTTGTCCTGACCATGGGCCAGGAAGGACACAGGAAAACTTCAGCTACAGCCAAACACATGAAGTGAAGCTCCTTAGCTGTGTCAGGGGTACAGTACACATTTCAAAGACCAAGCCATGGCATGGGTAAGCGTATAGTTGGCCACAGGAAGCAGAGGTGCTGGTGAGTGAGGGAGATGGGGCTTAGGTACAAGGGTATAAATGCTTTAGTTTCTCAGGTCATGGAAATGCTTTCATTCCTTGCCGATCTCAATTACTTTTTCCTGATAGATCAAGGCTCTGTGTAGGCATGGGTACTGTGGTCATAATCACACTGCTAAGATTATGAGACTGAAGCCCTTGTGCTTGTGTAGAATCTGAGTGACACAGATATGCAGAGGCTTCTGTCCATGGACATTATAAATTCTCAAGTTGCGGGGGCGGTCTCTGTTTCCACGTAGCCATCAAGCTGCAATGGCCTGGGTTCTGCTGTCTGGATGGAGTCAGTATTGATTACTTCTCTGAATAAAGTCACTTTGTAAACCCTGAACGGGTCACTAAATGAGTTTGTGGTGACTGTGGATCATTCCTGTAAGTAGATTGTATAATGTGTGTACCAATGGTGTCTGCTGACTCTACCACTTACCTTTCCCCCACATATAGAATGCACATGAGCTGTGGAACCATGGCCAACATTATTGCTGTGCTTCGATCCTCTCTATCATCTACACTTATGTGTCACTGTTTCCTAGAGAGTCCAATCTCTTCCTTGCTTAGTTCAAACCTTTCCCTCATTCACTCTCCAGCTGTCAGTTTGAAATGTCTTTGTAGAGGAAGCAGCAGGCACTGGGCACTTCAATTTGGTTGTTTTTATTTTTAGTTGGTCTGTTTTTTTTTCCATTTTCAAGGTACTGTTATATTATTTAGAACACAGATAAACATTAAAAATTTGACTATGAAATGTAGAATGGTTAGAATACAATGTCTATTTCATGTCCATGCTATGGTATTGAGATAGAACAGTTCAGTGGCACGATTCCTCCATTCAATAAGTCTAGACTCACACTAAGGTTCCTAGGCATCTTCAATACTTGACTTTGACAGTAGTTAGTTTTTCCTTTTCTAGCCAAAATGGAAGAGTGAAAAATGAGAGATTTATTTAACGTAGGCCTGGAAGTGGCAACTAATACTGCTAAATTCTACTGCTGGAACTAAGGCAAACTCCATAATTACTTGAAAAGTAACCTGAGGAATGAAGACCAGCTGTGTGCTCAGTGTACCAAGGAAGCACAGATTTTGTTGTGTAAGTAGTAAACACATTTAGCTTGGGAAATGATTTGTACTGAAGAGATAAAAATGTATCTTAGAATCCAAGGATGTAATCCGTGGTGTTTAAAGAACTTAATTAAAATATCCAATTCCTTAGAAATTCCATGTCAATAAAACAGTGGAAAACTAGTAGCAATAATTTCAAGTCTTGTCATTGTGATTGCTATGCCCCTTCAATAGCAGTTTGCCTGGTTTAAAATTACAGACTGCTCGGCTAAATAGGGTAGGTGAGATTTCCAGAAATTGCTACTAGGCCAGTTGCCTTCATGGAAAATGAAATGTTGATCGTTTTTAGAGTACTTTTTAAAAAAGGTCCATAGCTTATTTTCATAGATATATACTTTTTTTGAATTCAGATACCAATATTATATTCAGTGTTACATGACTCCAAATTACCATGTAACAGTGGATGTTTTA
The DNA here is from genome assembly GCA_902168405.1 of Peromyscus aztecus. Classification (NCBI taxonomy): domain Eukaryota; kingdom Metazoa; phylum Chordata; class Mammalia; order Rodentia; family Cricetidae; genus Peromyscus; species Peromyscus aztecus. The sequence goes on along the minus strand of CABHPQ010051266.1, from coordinate 7,428 downwards.
TTTCATGGGAACAACGAAAGCCAACTTTGCAAGTAAAACTACCCAGTTTATTGAAATGCTTCTGATACCCTGCCTGCTGCTGCCCAAGCTCTAATCTTTTTCCTCTTCTTAATGGAACATGGGGGCTGCAGGGAAAAAGAACAAACATGACACTCATTTAAAAAATACACTCACAGCTGTGAAATGATGGTCAGGGGATATATTACTTATAAATAAAAATAAATATTAAAATAGGTGCTGCTCCCACAGTTGATACATGTGAAATTTCAGTTCTACCATTAATACTGCACCCATATATATGAATGAATCTTTTATTTCTCTGGTAGTAGTTAAGGAATAACACTTTTTTTTTCAAAAATGAAACTTCACAAAGTAAGGGAAGAAAATAAGAGCAACTGCCCATTTGACAGGCTGTTTCCATTTATTCACATCTCTCTGAAACAGTATCCTTTTGATCTACTAGAATCTAGCAGAAGATGAAAGTTTCCATGGTTCAGGAGCCAAACCTGCATGGCTGTTTTTAAGCTACCTAGGTATTAAGGGAAAACACCATCTCTACTCTTTGATTATTTTTGCATGTGTGTAAGTTAGAAAGTAACTGTAAAAGCTGAAATTTTCCATTAGCATAGTTTACCAAGGAAGCATCTCATGGCCAATTTAGAAAGAATAAACATTCACTTTTTGGATGTTTGAAGAAGGACTGAAGGCCATTTCTGAAGTGTTTCAGTCACTCCATTTGCCGTCATTAACAGCAGTCTAACTACTGCCCAGGGGAGTCACACAGGCAGCAGGACTCCTCTTCCTTTGACTGGGGAGAACACCATGATCCATGAAACAGATTTGCCTCACACTTTCAGTCTTACTGTATTGAACACTGTATGGTTGCAAATGTAGTACTTAAACGTCAGAGATGAGAACACAGTTAGAACAGAGAGTAAACAGAAAGTTGGTTCTTCAGAAACATTTCCTACACTTTGGAAGATGAAAAATACACATTTGCTGGGATCCTAAAATCACCTAGAAGTAGATTTTTTTTTTAACCTCAGAATACAAACACAAACTGTTCACATATTGTTCGAGGAGGAGGGAATAAGCTTGTAATGATGAATTAGCTTTCAGAGCTTTATAAACAGTAGGTGCCCAAATGATTCCGAGCCAAATGAAACTTCAGAATTCAGTATTAAAAATGCAAACTGGGGTCAGCCTGCTTGCTAGTGGACTCTTGTGTCACAAGCCTGGAGACCTGAGCTCAATCCTTGGAGCCTACATAAACGAAGAAGTTGGTAAATGATGCCACAAAGTTGTCCTCTGCTGTTTATGCTTATGCAGGCACACACACACACACACACACACACACACACACACACACATACACTAATTAATTTCTTAAATTATGGAATTAAAAATGACCTCATTATATGCTTTATAAAAGTGTTATTTTACCAATAACTGAAATAAAAAAATGAGATTCTCAACTATAGATGACAAGATCACATGTTTCATTGAATGCAATGATCAAGGAAGTGTGATACGAGCTTGGATCTGATATGATGAGGTGAACGGCAACTTACTGGGTCTTTAGCAACACACCATGACAAGCACACAACTTGAATTATGTTTTTCTGAAACTGGGAGCAGAATGCAGCACACTTCCACTCATGTCCCTTTCCTTCTTGATTAGACAACCATGTTTAAATATCATAGGATTATTATTAAAAGAAATATTGTTCCTTTACATTGTGCTGCTATATGAGTTTCCTTGATATGACAAGTCTTTAATAAATAAATATATAAGAAATGTTTTGGACCTTTTTATGAGTCAAGGTAGTCTAGGAACATGTCACCCAAAAGTCTATGCTTCATATTTAAAAGTCTCATAAATACACTATCCAAATATTCTATATAAACTACTATGATGGAGTCACTGACAGTGCTCACTAATTGCCTCTTCAGAAATGCTCCATCACACCTACTAGGCACTCTTACTAGACACTGGTGCACCATCCCTCATGTTCTTTACCTCCATTCTCACTGAGTCCCTCTTCCCTCGGACACTCATCTTTTCCAGTATCTTTGTATATATCCTTCCAGTTATTTTATTCTCCACAGTTGCCAGTAGAATCTACACAAAGTGCATCCCTGACTACATCATCTTCTCCTCCTTAATCTATACACCTAGTGATTTTACCATATTTAATGAAAAAGTTCCAGATGTGTTTTCAGGTACTGTAGATTAAACCCAGGGCCCTTACAAGTAAGCACTCCACCACTGAGCTGTCTATATCCCCATAGCACAGATATCTAACTTGGTAACAGAACACAAAATAGAATGTCCTTCATGTCTAGTCACCTCTCTACCACTCTGTCACTCTGTCTTCATGTCTCTTCACTGCCGATCAGCAGTGAAACACCACAATGTTAGTGTCATCCTGTCTTTACTGCTTCCTTAATCTGGATAACATCTGCATCCTCTTCCTCCCACACATGTGTTTTCCTTAGCCTCCTCACACAAATCTCTACCAGTAAAAGGAATAGCTTTCCTGTCGGTGTATTCATTTCAATTTTTACTGAGCACAGAGTTGTGCTTTCTCTTCCAGGCACTGTTCTGGGCAGTGGATAAAACACAAAAGAACTTGTATGAGATTGCTAGCACATCTGCCCTCTAGGAGATCAGAACTGAATTGATCAGAGTATGAGATAGACAGTAAACTACAAATAAATTCTGAAAGTGATGATTCTTAAGAAAAACATATAATAATATAGATTATTATTGATTGGGAGAGATTGTGCATTATACAGTGAGCAAAGGAGGACTCTCTCCTCAAGAACATTTAAGGGAGTCAAAATGGTAAGAAGACTACATCTGAATAACCTAAAGCAAGAATGCTCTCAGGCAACAGAAACAAGTCCAAAGACTAATCATATGGCTCAGAGAGAATGACATGCAGAAATGGAGCCTGGGAGTCAGTCACATGAAGATATTGGAAACTCATCAGACGGCAGAGTGTGTGACACATGAGGCCACGGCAAGACAAATGGATTTATCACACTTTAAAATAAAACAATGTAATGTATGAGTGCCCTCTGAGCAAAAATAATATCATACACTCTTTATGTCCTTCATGTTTATCTGTGTGCCTGTAGACAGTAAGTGATAGAGAATCTTCAACAAACATAAAAACGTACCTGAAGCAAATGACTAACTCTAATAACATGAATGGAAAATTTTAATTATCACACATATTTAATTTGTATTTAATTCTTAGATAGTAGTCTATCTATGAATGATCAGGGGTGTGTGGCCCACAGAATAGCTGAAATGTAGGATGCCTCTGTTCAGATGTCTCCTGGTTGTCAACTTCAAAATTAGAGTCTCTTAATTAAAATATCTCATAAATGGTACCCTTTTTAGGACAAGGTAAAATACTGTGCATTTCCTGACACCCCTATATTTTTATTTTAGCATTTCTTTCTTTCTTCATATCATTCACCAGAAACCATTCTGCAAATAGGTTTCAATTTTAACACACTCAGAAGGCACATACACAGAACCCTCAACTGAGTGGTTAGATTAAAAATAAAAAAATTTCCTTAGTAATATAGATATGTTCTTAGAAAGCCTAATTCCCGTGTATTCAGTTACCAATGGCTAATCCTTAACACATCTGTACCATATATAGGTTTCATTTCGAGTTAGGATTGACTGAGAAGGGAAGTCCCTTGGCTAAGCACTTTTGTGTAAGTTTGCCGATTTCTGTCCGTTTCTAATTTATCATTCACTCCTATCTACCAGTACCAAATGGACTTTAAATGAAAGTTAAAATGTTGAGTTTGGATGCCAGCAAAGATACTAACACTGTGAGCGTCTCAGTGCACACCCACTGTTTTATCTATAGTGGTTTGTTGTTGGAGTCATGGAGCCTCAAAACCACTGGACTCATCTCCTATATTGTCTCTTATAGTACAATAGACACATTCAGGACATGATCACCCCCGGGGAAATTGTGGGGCAAAGGCAGATCAAATATGCCACTTGGCAGTTGACTGATGGTGTTGCTAACTGCTACCCAAGTGGCTTAAGTGTTACCATAAAGTTATAGGCTTAAGTACCAAGAAGGCAAACTCTGTGAGACTATCTGAGTCATACATTCTCATTACTATTGGAGAAAGGATTTGCACTTGGCAGAGCTTGTCACTTACACACTATAAAAGGAGAAAATGTTTTGTTCTTTCTGGCAGGAGCAATATTTTCCCTTTTAGATTTATTTTTTAAATAATTTTCTGATTGAAAAGTTACCCAGGTAAATCATTTTCAGTAGAACTAATGACATTCCCAGGCGAGCAGGCTTTATTCCAAAATGCTAAACAAAGCACTTTCTGGAATATTCCTCTCCAAGCTGAATGCCAACAGGCTCAACTTTGGCATTCTCAGTCTACATTTTAATAGGTAACACACTTTGGAAAACTAAAACTTCTTAGATATCTGACCGTTGTTCTCTGTACAACATGCTTGAAGTTAACTCTAAAATGCAAAGCGACAACACCCATCTGAATTGTAATAATGTAAGAAAGTGATATTTGATAATTAGGAAAAAGCCACATAAACACCCAGAGTACCCAGAAGCGAAAACTGTTCCCTATGTATACATCAAGAAGGCCTGGAAACGCCCGTTTCCATCTCTCTATTCTAAATTGTGCTTGAATAAACCTCACTAAGGGTCCCCTGAAGAACACATTCGCTACTCAGTATTGTGCCGCTTTTGATATCCTGGATGCATCCTGAATTCTGCAAGTAAAAGGAAGTAAAGAGCTATTCCACATCTTGTACGGATTCTATCACCATTTAATGTATCCAGGCATATTGGTTGCCTGTTGTTCTCCAAACACCAATACTGAAGTTTGTAAACATAAACCAGGGTTCCCTGTTCTTGAGAGTTCCAACCTAATGGGAAAGGCAGCTATGCAAACAAGGCATTGTGATGCATGGGGGAAAGAAGCATACTGTAGGTATGCAAAGAATGTTCTGGGACATTGGCCTAGAGAGATATGGGAAGCTTCCCAGAGATTTATTTGGCCTTGGTGTTGAAAAATCAGTAGGATTTAAGTAGGAAGAAAGAGAGACTGTGTCAGCCAGTGACAAAGGCCTCAGTCCAAATAGGCTGAGTGAACATATATTAATTTTTGCCCTATTCATCTTTAACTAGAAGAAAATATACATATCTGAAATCTTCATATAGGTAAGTGATTTCTGTAGTAGAAATAGGTACTTATGTATTCTGAGCAGTAAAATTTCACAGAAGTATGCATACTGTACTTTAGGGTAAGTAACCTAGAGCTTGAGATGTGTTAGAGCCCAAACACACAGATGCCATGGAACCCTCAGGGAGTTATTATAAGCTTCAACACCCTTCCGTGAACTGAAGATACTTTATGCAACTAAGTCATATAAATTATTGTCTAAATTAAATAAAATTCTATAAAATATTGGAAAAGTCACCTGCATATGAACACTATCCATAAATATTTTCTACAAATCTATGAATTGTTCACTCTTTAATAGTTTTATTGAATTATAATTCACATACTATAAAATTCATCAAATTTAAGTATATACGTTATCCTTTTTCTAGTTAATTTTCAGGGTTGTTGCACTATGACTTAAGTCTAAGTCTAGAATATTAATTTCCCTCAAAGGGATTTCCTGTTTTCACCCAATCTACCTCCTAGGTTTAATGAACCCATAAATTTATAGAATTGCTTCCTCTCTTGTACAGATACAAGTCTTTGTATGGATATAGATATTTTTGAGAGAGAGAGAGAAAGAGAGAGAGAGAGAGAGAGAGAGAGAGAGAGAGAGAGAGAGAGAGAGAGAGAGTTTTAATGAGTCAAAGAGGTTCCTTGTATTCCTCAACATTTATAAAGATACAGGGAAATTTTGGGGGGGGTACCTTTGACAGTAACAGAATCTTTCCTGGTTCTTGGTGAATTTAGTTTGGTTGTATGGTCCAGGAAACCTCAATGGCCACCAAAGCCACTATGACCCAATGCCTTTGTGGTTCTTGCCTTGGAGAGTTGAAGAATGAAATTCACAGACCACAGATGGCTAATTTTCAAAAGAGGTTTATTGTAGATTCAAATTAGGAGCTTGAGGGGAGAGCAGAGTTCCCTTATAGCAAAGATACATCCCTAGGAAGGAGATACTACTTAGCTGCTAGTGCAGGACTTTCTTAATGACTTAACCTAGAAATTGTGGTGAGGCATGGCTGAGCTGGTCAGTCCAATTGGCCTGACTATTAAGTACTGAAGTACCTCCTCTCAGATTCAGTCATTTTCTCATATTTAGCTTTCAAGCAAGGGTAAGAAATAGCAAGTAATCAGAAACCAGACTCTTTTTTGGCATTTTTGACCTCCAGCAAGGACAGTTTCAGATCCAATCTACTGCATGGGGTTAGCAGTGTTACCTGACCATTGTTGTTCATCTCTCTCATGCTCGCATCAAAAATGCCCGCTGCCCCCACTTCTCTGTCTCACTCAATCACTGAATAGCACAGCTTTTAGCTTTTGACCTGCTGGAAGACAGCAGCTTGGTTGTTGTGGACTTTTCAACTCATTTGAATAAATACAAAGGTGCAATGGCTCCTGGATCATACAGTAAGAACAGGAAAAACTGGTTTTAAAAAGTCAGTGCCTTTCACAGGGTCTCCACTGCTTTAAGTCCTATCAAAATGGAACCAGCATTCATGCTGGCCCATACTTTGGACAATACTGGATAGCAAGTTGTATTATCAGGATTATAAAATTTAAAGGTCTTTTATTTGTTTGTTTGTTTTGACGGGGTCTTCTGTAACTCACCCAAATCACCGTGTTCCCAAGGATGATCTTGAATTTCTAATCTTCCAGTCTCCATCCACTGCATTCTGGGATCCTATGGTCGCCATGTCTGCTTTATGCAGTGCTGGGGGTGGTTTATACAGTGCTAAAGACTGAATCTCAGGCTTCATACATGGTAGGAAAGTGCTCCACCAACTGAACTATTGTCAGGGAACAAATGCAGTGGTACCTTAGTTGTTTTAATGTTTACTTCTGTGAAATGAAATATCAAGTGCAGTCAGTTGCAGCTTTGTCTTGCTTGGTCTTTTCAACACAACTTCATCATAAGAACTGTGACTAAACAAGGACCAGAAGGAATATGCATTGACATCATAAATTCTATAAGTGGCAAATCTACTGCAAACATTATACTAAGTGGGAGAAAACTGAGAGCATTTTCTCTGCAATCTAGAGTAAGTCCAGGGTGCCTACTTTCTCCACTGTTATTTAATATAGTACATGAAATCCTAGATAAAATAGTAAAACTAAAAAAGAAAAGAGCTACCAACAGGAAAGAATTCAAATTAACTATCTACTATCTCTATCTATCTATCTATC
>CABHPQ010051264.1:0-19486 GCA_902168405.1 Peromyscus aztecus | reverse complement strand
CTGAGCCCATTTCTGTTGTTTGTATGTACGTGGTTTCAAGGCTGATCACATTAGACAACCAATAACGGGGCTCATCCTTGGAAGAGGCTAATTCTCCTCCCAGCGGTCAGTAGTTGCCATAAATTTGTTTAGGGGTGAGACACCATGAAATTTTCTCCCTTCCATGTTAGCAAGTTCACTAACATTGCTGTTGTTCCAACCTTGTCTATGCAACCATTTCTAGGAGAGACTGTTTCACAGGAAATCAGACTTCCTGGTAGTCTGGCTTTAGACTCTTTCCCCGTCTTCTTCAATGCTCTCTGAGCCATAGATGCAGAGCTGTGATGTAGATGCACCTGTTGGATCTGGGCTCCTCACTATCTGTTGATGTCTGCACCATAATGTCAGTTCATCTCTGAAATTGAATACAGAACCGCACTTTGAATCAATGCCCATTGTAAGTTGAACTTTCTCTTACCTATCCCTGCTAGAAAAATCCTTCCATTTAAGTTTTAATATGGGTCATTCTCTGAATGATATTTCATAAATAGCTACATATTTCAAAGTTTTGTATTTATATGATAATTTATAGTTCAGAATTTTGTGCTTAGGTATTCAATATGAATTCTTCTACCTTTCCCCTGAAAGGATAAACTGCTACAAAATTCCCGTGCTACATGTGAGTTTGGTGAGGTCAGTGTCTGGACTGAAACAGTCTGTCAGGTGTTCTCATCGTGCAGGGCATAGACACCCACTCAGAGTAACTTTAAGCAAAATAGGGATTTGATATCAGAACATACGTGTGTCTGTCTCTTAGAAATAGAAAATGAGAGTGTGCAAGGCAAGTATCCTGATTTGGTTTCTGTTGCTATGGTAAACATCATGACCAAAAGCAACTCAGAGAAGGAAAGATTTACTTCATCTTATACTTCATAGTTCATCATCAAGAAAAGCTGAGTCCAGAGCTCAAGCAGGAACTGGAGGCAGAAACTGGTAGAGAGACCAGGGGGAAATGCTGCTTACTGACTTTCTCCATCACGTGTTCAGTTTTCTTTCTAATACAACCCAGGACCCATGCCCAGGGGTAGTACTACCTTCAGTGGCTAATGCCCCATGTCAATCAGTAACCAAGAAAATGTGGGACTAGAGACACAGCTCAGAGGTTAAGAGCACTGGCTCCTCTTCTGCAGGACTCAGGTTCAATTCCAAGCACCCACATTGTGGCTTTCAACCATCTGTAATTCCTCTTCTCAGGGCCTGACATCCTCTTCTACTTCCCAGGCACTGTACAAATGTGGTGTGTAGACATACACGAAGGCAAAAATACCCATAAATATAACAATAAATCTTAAAAAAAGAAAGTATCTCATAGAAGTGTCTACTGGCCATTCTGAGGAAAGCAATCCGTCAGTTGAGTCCCTGCTTTATAAATGACTAGAGTTTGTGTCAAACTGACAAAAAATCACCAGCACTACAAGTAACTGGAGCCTTAACTGTGTTCTGAATGGCTTCATGGTAGCATTTTCTCCAGTGGACAGCCTTCTGTCTTTGTAAGGAGTCTCCATGTCCTGGTGTGACAGGTTCCTAGACCACAGAGTGTGTGTCATCTCTTCATCAGTGGAAACCAATTCATCCCTTAAATTCTAATTGTAAGTTATCTTGGTAGTCAGGGTCTTGTTGGTGCATTCTTTGGTCATTTCCATTCTGAATGTGTGTGTGTAGAGGGGGTCGTTTTCAGAAAAGTGTTGCTAGTGATCTTACTAACTCCAGAGTCTTTAATCAACCAGTACGTTAATGACTGATTACAAGGCCAGACTATTCATCTATAAATACACAATTTACACAATTTTATGAGTTATAGTAAGCTTTCACTTTTGCAAAGTTGTTCATTTCCCCCTCGAAAGGACTTTAATATATGGACTCCATTCCTAAACTAGCGCTTTAACACAGATCTGTCCGTCTGTCTCCTTACAGATAGTGGGGCAAAGTGAAGCCAGGGAGAGTGCATGCTTCCTTCTTTGGATGCTCAATGCCTGCCATGATGCTAGTGTTTTTCAAGTGCTCGGTAAATGTTCGCTGAATGAAGACACAGATAAAATATTGGTTATATCAGCAGATATTTCTCAGTGTTCCCAAATTTATAATCTTCTGCTTAGGTTGATGAACAAATAAATGATAACTGAGATGAGCCACACAGCACAGCATAGTCACAGCTCACTGGGGAAACTCTGGACTCCTCACAGATGCCGGGTGGAGGAGACTTGAAAGTAGTTCAGTGGAAGGAAGGAGATACCGATTTAATGAGTGTGCAATGAGTGGTTATCCTCTGTATTGTTTTTATGTTGGCATCACAACAAATTTCCTTATAACTTACGGAGTTAAACAACAAAAGTGTATTATAGAATGGTTTTGGAAGCTCAGTCCTCACAAATAGGCTGTTTGGGGCTAAAATTATTGACTATAGACAAGCCAGTGTTCTGGAAGGCGAATCTGGGCTCATGGCCTCCACCTCTGCCTTCAGAGTTTGGAAGAGGTTACATCCTTTTCATATCTTGTCACTCTGCTCCTCTCTCAGCTGCTTCTCCGATCTGTCAAGAACTGTTATGTTCACACTGGGCCGACCTCTTCCTCCACGTTGCTTTCCCTGCTTTATCCTTTAGGCAGCTAGTTAGCATCTGCAGCCTTCATACTACAATGTCAGGAAGACTAAATTAACTGAAAGTTCTAGATGTGGCAACATGGGTACCAGTGTAGCCATTATCCTACCAACCACATCTACTCCAGACATAATCAGGTGTGGATGAGGAATGCAAAGGTATAAAGTATATAATTGTTATAATTAGGGAGACTTGCTGACTAATGATGAAGTCAATGTCAAATAATCCCAAAAATACCTTCTAGCAAATTTTCTTTCTGAAAATTATACTCAACAAATGTCTGCTTTGCTGTTTCTGACTGTGCAGATCCTGGGGATGTTTCTGAGCTTTAGTTTATAGATTGCAATTACTGGACACCTAGTGTTCATCAAAACATAGAATCAACACACTAGGGCATATCACCATGGAAAGGAAATCACTTTTTGAGTAGATATGTTATATAAATAAATTATGAGATAAATTAATTTCCCCTGAAACTTGTAATAATTTAATTTGTGATTGAGTTGTAAAACTTGAACATTATCCCAAAACTGTACTTGACACCCTCAATTGAAGTGCTGTATAAAAGATGCTGTTTCTTAGGTATATGAATAATGTATTAAAAACTTGCAAGTTGTGGCTGGAGAAGCAGCTCAGTGGTTAAGAGCATGTATTGCTCTTTCCGTGGACCTCAGTTTAGTTCCAGCATCTACATCGTGCCCCTCACAATTGCTAGTAATTCCAGCTGTACGGATCTGATGCTTCTGGCCTCCACAGGAACCTGACTCACATGTGCCCTCCACCCCCCACTAATTAAAAGCAAAATAAACCTTTATAAAAACTTCAAAGTTTAGATCATTTTCAAGAAGTTAAGGTACTGTGTTAATGGAAGGAAACCTTTTTTAGTTACTTCATTGCCCATTTAGACTTCAAGGACAAGTTTAAGGATCTATGAACATACCCATAGTTTGCATTTAAATCTGAAGGTTATTTATTAAGTGACATTTTCAGTGGGATACAAAACCTACCTCCTGGTTAGTGATTGTGTGAAGTCATTTTTTAGTACATGTGAGAGAGCAGTGAATCAGAATATTTATGGTTTAGTACTTTTAAAATGTCCTTCAAATATGTGTGTGTATAATAACTCCTGAGAATATCAAGTTCAGGTTTCCCAGGTCTTAGCCTAAATGCCACACTGCCGGGCTAGATGAATGACTTTGTACTTACATGTCCATGGTGGTCAACATTTTAAGAATAATAGAATACCAGGAAAATAATTTCTTAAGTGTGAGTCCAAGGTCACATATTAAGCTCATATGTATTTGCTGAGTGAATTAAAGAATAAAATAATGAGTTAGTATTTTAAACAGGACAAGTTAAGTATGAAAGGTTAAATATTGGTTAAGCTCTTTGGATTTTCAGGCAGGGATTTTGTAGGCACAATTGGCATATTTATTATGTTTGAAAGCCAATGGCTGAGAGAATAAATGTAGTGCATCTTAGGAAGGAATCCTGCTTAACTTTTTGAAGGGACAAAGCTGAATATTTTGCCTACTAAACAAGTTAAAACACTTAATATATTAACAAATTGCTTCATGCCCAAAGGCTCAATTCATGTAGTGTAATAGAAAATTTTTCATGTTATTCTTATGAAGTTTTAAAATATCTTTGCCACACTATACAATTTATAAACATTCCCCATTAATTGTAGGATATGTATATAAAATCATTTGGATCCACAGGTTGGTGACTTAAAGAAGCAATAAAGAAAACCCCTACAGTGCTCCTCCTACCTCTTACTTACTCCTCTTCAATGAATTGTTTTAGTATAAACAGTACTTAGCTCCATGCTTCTATTAAACTGGGGTGTCTTTTAGATAGACTGGGGTGTCTTCTGGATAGACTGGGGTGTCTTCTGGATAAACTGCTGCTGTTTAAAATGTCGATCTTTTGCCCTGAAATTTCAAATGTGGAAACAGAGGCTCTCCCTCCTCTTCTGTGTGGCATGTACCATTCTCATCCTCTTGTCATCCACATACAGTTTTCCTGTACACTTAATGAAGTCAGTAATAAATATTTACATTAGTACACTATCTAAATGCCACCTGAAGCAGAACCATGGAGTAAACTCCTGTCGCAATCCCCATCCTACCTGACTTTTGTTGTCTTTGAATATAATAATTTTCGTGTTTTATGATTTGTTATGCTTTTGCAGATGCTTATCACTGTCTCTGTCCCATCTGTAGGAGTTGCTAGAAGCATGATGTGCACATGCTGTAGCTTCCTCTCGGTCACACTTTCAGAAGTACTTCCTAGAGTTTTGATCTGACTATTGCAGGTGTGTTCTGTGCTGGCAGCCACTACTTCCTGCCACAGAATAAAACTGAGTTATTGGGCACAGCAGCGTCCTGATTGTATGGAGCAAAGAAGGGCGTGTGGAGATCCACTGTTTGTCTTTCTGTTTTGATTATTTCCTGACTTTGCATGTTTGTCTCATTTCATTCATTCCCTTCATGCAGTTCAGTAGGTTTACGGGTTGCACAACCATCATCACATTAACTTCAAACCATTTCCATCACCTACAAAAGGAACCATCATGCCCATCCTCAGGTGTCCCATGTACCAAGATGCTGCCATGTTGGGAAGCTGAGGTGGGTGGAGCCAGCAGCCACAGCGCCATTTCAGTCTTAGAATGCTGCAGTTTAAAGCAATAGACTCAAGGTAATATAAAAAATAAGCCACGCAAAGATGGCTACCACACAGAGAATCTGGATTATGTTCTCTTTGATATTCATAACTGAAGAAAAACATTTTATTGCAAAAGCTGTTGAGTTATGCCAAAATGTATATTTTAAAGGTACCTTGACTTCAAAATTTGGATGTAAGGATATGTTGCTTTGGAAAGGAGGCTCTGCTTTTGTTTCCACAGAAAGCCAGAGGCTATGGATTTGTTCCAGATTAAGATACATCAGGTTTGACCAGCCAAGACCCCCTGAAAGGTCTCCGATGACACCAAGGCCCAGATGATCCAGCATCCAGAACTGTTTCAAGGCAACTGGCTCAGACAATACACCCTCACAGACTACTCCATAATCCTAAAATTTTCTTTGTGTCCCCATAAGATACAACGCCCCCCTCCAGCAGGAAGTAGTAAGAGAAGCTATGCCCAAATTCCCAAATATACCCAGCTGACTTTGGAGATGTGTAAAAGTTAAAACCTTCCTCTTTAAAAAAAAAAAGAAAGAAAAGGGGAAGTGCTGTGGGATGGTCTGTATGGCAAATTGCTCTGGTTGGTCAATAAATAAAACACTGATTGGCCAGTGACCAGACAGTAAGAATAGGCGGGACTAACAGAGAGGAGAATAGAGAGAACAGGAAGGCAAAGGGAGACACTGCCAGCCGCCACCATGACAAGCAGCATGTGAAGACGCCGGTAAGCCACAAGCCATGTGGCAAGGTATAGATTTATAGAAATGGATTAATTTAAGATATAAGAACTAGATAGCTAGAAGCCAAACAGTTTAAATAATATAAGTGTCTGTGTGTTTATTTTATAAGTGGGCTGTCGGACTGCTGGGGTTTGGCGGGAGCTGGAGAGAAAACTCTCCAGCTACAGTCCTGTTATGAAAGTTCATGTACAAGTTTCCATGCAGACACAGATGTGTTTTCATTTCCTTTCATATCTACCTAGAGGTGGAAATGCTGACTCATAAGACAAATAGACAGTTACCCTTTTGAGACACTACCAGAGTGTTTTCCAAAGAGGAGAAACCAGTTTACATTGCCACAAATCACACATACATACATGTTTGTATGTATTTTTTCCTTGAAAATTTAAGTGACCAAAAATATGATACATAGCTTTTGGTATACTGATTTGCACTTGGATTTAAGAGAAGCAGATGAAGAACTACAACAAAGGAGAGCTTCTAACTGCCTACCTGGAGTTTATAGCCAACGGACAGGTGGCTTGGCAGGAACTTGTAAATGTCTTGTCTGAGTTTGTGCTATTGTGATTTTGTTGTGAATGTTAACTTAGTGTTCTGTTGCTGCATCTTACTCTGATAAAATGTAGCATGTGCTGAGAGGTTTTCAAATTTATTCTTAAGTGGACTATCTCATCCAACAACCTCTTACTCTAATATTTTTTTTAGCTGTATCTTTTCTGCCCACTTTTTAAAATGTGTGCTGGCTTATTAGTTGAAGGGTTTTTCTGTTGAGTGTGGTCTCTTCACTGCCACCCAGTTTTAATCTTGCTGCATTACCATCTGAACATGACAGCATCACCCTTCGCACCAGGAATTCACTCCCTGCAGAGAAGTCCCAGGAGAGCATTTTCTTCCACGGATTTAAGGATTGCAAAGCAAGGCTAGATGGACACCTAGATGAAAGGTGTCCTCTTTGGATGTTTCTCTAAAGGTGATGACGCATATTATAGTGATGATATTCTTAGCCAAACACCTAGAAACATACATTTAGTTTCACAGATCAAATGATTAAAAAAGAAAATATTTAGAAAAATTGTAAAAGTTTACATAATAAATGTAAAATGTCTAAATCTAAATGTCTCCAATTTTAAAACAAAATATAAACATCAGCAACAAAACAACACACATACACGCAGGCATACACACACATATGCATACACACACACACACACACACACACACACACACACACTTTAACCTTATGTAATACCAGTTGTCTGGGTACCCACAAATTATTCCAGGGCTACAATCTAGATTGCGAATGGACAGCAAGATCTGAAGGATACATTTACACTGAGCACTTTATTCACTTATTTAAAAATGTAATTTAGAACAAAGCAAATTTTAAGTTCATCATGAATTGAATTTTGTTGAATGCATAAAATTATGTCCAAAGCTGCAGATCTGTTCAGTTCATTCAGAAAGTTCTTCCTGATTCATTTGTATCAACCTTGTATTCACTGCTGACCCCTTGTATTCGTGTAACTGCTTCCTGTCATTGCAGATAGGTCAGGCTTTTCTAGAAAATTTGTGTAAATAAAGTCAGCAGCATGCACCTTCTGGACATCTGGCAGTTTTTCTCGTTTTCTTGTCACAGCTAACGGCATGTCATTCCTTTTCACTGCTGCTGTTGTATGAGGTTCAAGAATTAATTGGTTAACTGGAAATGGACACTTGCATTGTTCTGATTTTGAGGCTTTTATGAGGAAAGCTATAATAATTCCATATACAAATCTACATGCAAAAATCTGTTTGCTTTTTTCTTGGATAACCACTCAAAAGTGGAACTGTTTATAAATAATGTTAAGCAATCATCAGTTGTTTTCCAAAGTGGTTATAGTAGGTTATGTTCCATTATTAACATGGAAATTCCAGCCATGACCTAGCCTTGCCAACACTTGCTATTGTCAGTGGTTAATCAATCTAAACATATTGGCAGAAATGAGAAAGGTTTTATTTGGGTCCAGGGAATTGCAATTCAGAGACACGGGTTCATAGAGAGCTCAGAATTGATGTTCTGAGAAAAACAGTTGAAGAGGATCTTTGGCAAATAGAAGATAAAGAGAAGAATATATGAACATGTCCAGAAAACAAACAACTGTCTGTGACTTTGTCATATACAGTGAAGTCACAGGGAGTGATGGCTTCGTTAAGAATAGCCCTAATAGGCTCATATGGCTGAGTGCTTGATCTTCAGTTAGTGGAGCTGTGTGGGAAGGATTAGGAGGTGTGGTATTGTTGGAGGAAGTGTGTCATTGGGGAGAGGAATTGAGGTTTTAAAAGCCCATTCCAAGTCTAGTCAGTCTCTCTCTCTCTCTCTCTCTCTCTCTCTCTCTCTCTCTCTCTCTCTTTCTCTCTCTCTCTGTTACAGCCTCAACACTGCCTTAGTCCTGTTCTAACAGTGGACTCTTTTGAAATTGTCCTTCAACTGTGTTTCTTTCTCTAGTTTTTCTTCTGTTTTCATACAGTCTATTTAATTTTAGCCATTCTGTTGGTTATTCAGTAGTGTATCATTTGAGTTTTAATTTGTACTTCACAAAGGACTAATAATAATTATGTTTTCTTGGGCTCTTTGTTTCTTTTGTATAATGCCATTACAGTATATGTGTGTGTGTCTGTGTTGCCCAATTTTAATTGGCTTGTCTGTGCTGATAGTGAATTGTGAGAGTTACTTATTATTCTAGTTGTCAGTCCTTTCATAAATGTTACACATATATTTTCCTAGTGTATGATTTGCCTTTTTTAAAACTGTGCCTTTTGAAAAAACTGAAAATGTTTACATTCATGAAAGCTAAGTCCATCTTTTCTTCTGTTTCCAAGTGCTGAGAAAGCTTTCACCTAACTTGGGCTGTGAGAATTTCCGTTTAAAGGTTCATAATTGTAGCTGTGATGCTTACATTTGTCCCTGGTTATTTCTGGGTCCCATGTCTGCAGATGTATAGCCCAGAGACAGCTGGGATATCTCAAGATCAGCCACTTAGCACATTTAATACAACTGTGTCCATTTATACATGGATTCCCTTGATTGTTATAAATTTTATAAAATTACTATTTTGTTATTGTCTGGTGTTTTTATTTGTATGATTTTTTTTTATTTTTTTATTTTATTTTTTTTAAGACATGTCTCACTGTGTAGCCCTGGCCTGCCTAGAACTTTCTATGGAGCCAGCCTGGCTTCAAACTCATGGTGATCTCTTTAGTGGGGGGATTACAGGCATACACCACTGCCCCCAGCTAAGGTGTTCTTTTATAAAGCAAATTGGAAGGCTGTTGAATTAAGGCAACTTTAGCAGTCTACTTTTCTATGCTCCTGTTTAAACAATTCAGTGAGAATATTCATTCTAGGCAAGAAAAACAAAAGCTAGCTAGCAAAATAACTGTGAATCAGAAGCTTAGCTCCCAAATGATCCAAGGAAAACAACTGCCCCACTCCACAGCTCCCTTTGCAGAGGGTCGTTGCCTCCCTGTAGTTAGCACCCCAGACCCTTGTGATCTAGTACTATTTTTTTGGCTCTTATAAACTCTTTAATGTTGTATGTGTGTGACTATCAAAGCTTGCCATGAGAATATCTCATTGTCGCTACACTATAACTTTTGAGACAAAGTCTCTAAACTCAACCTGGAGCTCCTTTGACTGGCTGAGCAATGACTCCCCTGGTCTACACCTATTGTGCCTCCTGACACTGGGGACAGAGATGAACAATACCATGCCCAGCTCTTGGTGGATGGTGGTACCCATACTCATGTCCTCATGCTTTGGCAGCAAGCACTTTACCAGCTGAGCCAGAGACCCTGTCTTTTACACCTTAGTATTTTAGTGGGCATCAATTTGTCTTATTTTTTTTAATGTTATGAAAATAAATGGTATAGACTTAAACCCTTGGTTATCATTTTTCAAGATTGTTTTGATCCTCCTAAGTCCTTCGTGGCTTTATACAAATTTTATAATTAGCCAGGTCTTACAGTTGGTGAAAGAAATGCTATCAGTGTTAAGTGAAAGTTACAAGAAGCCGTTTGGAACTAAGATCTCATACCACAACAAAAGTCAAAATGGAGGGCCAGCAGCATGACTAAGGGAATAAAGGTGCTTGCCGCCAGGCACGAGCATCTCAACGTGACTCCTGGGACCCACAGGGTGGGAGGCAGAAGCAACTCCTGCAAATTATCCTTGACTGCATGTGTGTTTTGTGTTGTGCTTGTACATGTGCTGCCCCCCCCCTCCACACACACACACCGAAAAGAGTCACCCAGTCATAGTTCAGAACATTGGACCTCTGACCTTCCAAGAAGTCCAGGTAAATGAGAGATACATTCCATAGAAACCCTTAAATTAGTGTGATAAACTCCATCTGATTTAATCCTTAGGAAGGAAGTAACAGGGAACTCTGCAGAAGAGGAAGTGGAAAGAGTGTAAGATCCCTCCAGATGGAGGACACCAGGAGAACCAGGCCCTCTTAATCAGCTGAGCAAAACTCACATGAAGTCACACAGGCCATGCCTGGTCTGAACCAGATCCCCTGTGTATACATTAGAGTTTTCAGTTTAGTATTTTTATGAGACTTTTGAGTGTGTGAATGAGCGGGTCTCTTATTCTTGTGACTCCCCTTGGGCTCTTTTTCTTCTGTTGGGTTGCCTTGCTCAACTTTGATGTGATGATTTTTATTTTATCTTATTATATTTTATTTCGTCATGTTTGTTGTCTCTTAGAAGCCTGTTCTTTTCTAATGAGACAGAAAGAGTGGATGGGATGTGAGAGGAGGTGGAGAGGAACTAGGGAGAGCAGAGGGAGGGGAAACTGTAATCAAGATATATTGTAAAAGAAAAGAATCTATTTTTAATAAAATGGTGGCGGGGGGAGTAGCCTAAATTAAGGTAATACGAACCAGGTGTTGTTATCGTTGTTGTTCTGTTCTGCTGTCCCTGTCCTGAGTAAGAGGAACTCTTCAAAGCCTCACCCTCTTTCTAGCCTCTGTCTCTACTCTCCAAGTCCTCTAAGCCTAGTCTGTCAAAACACTTCCTCCTTTCTAAGAAGTGAGGTGCCCCTTGATGCTGGTTTTATTGTTTCTTTTGCAGTCTGGGAATCTACTCCAGGGTCTTCCACATGCTAGGCACATGCTCTTCAGCACAACTTTCCCTAGACCTATTGCTCAATTCTTGCACAGAAAATAGAGCCAATTAAAATCTTTGGCAATGGAAGCAGAAGGTCATTTTATAATGACAAAGAACACAGTTTGGCCAGAAGACCTAGCACTCCCCAACTTTAGGGCTTGATTGCACCAGGGGTTGTCTTAAAGATGAAAAAGACTTCTACCAATTAGCCTAGCAGGAAATATTTATTTCTGTGTCCAGCTTGTTCCACAGTTACAAAGAATTCTGTTCTCTGTAACTGTCTCTGAGGCAAAGGAAGGGCCTGGAGTTCTAAAGGGATTCGATCAGCAGAGTGTCGCTCAGAGCTAGCCCAGTACAGGCAGCCTTGTGTTCCATCCTTGCACTATAAGGGAAGAGGGTGAGGGAGGCTTGGTGTCCATTCTGCCCTGTCAAAGGTGAACAGGAAAGTGTGCTCTGAAAGTCTGGAGATCTGAGGGAGGAAGAGTCTTTCTTAAGTCTTCCTGCAGGGTGGTTCCTTTCAGTCAGCCATTTAGTAGAACCAAATGGGTTGGTAAAGAGATGGCAGAATTATCCTTGGGCTTCAGGGCTTGATTTTGTAGTTTTTAAGTTGTGACTCTCTAGAGGAGAGGTTCAAGGATCGTCAATCAATGCCATCAACACTTGTTCAGGCTTAGAGTCATTCTCTTTGAACCTAGATTACCAGCTTGCTGGTTCCCTCATTAAAAAAAAATAGATTTTGATACTTTGTATTTGTGTGAAGTAGTTTTCTTAACTTAAAAATTATTATTTGATATATTTTCAGTCTAAGGCAATTAATATAAGGAAGAAATGATTGCTAACATTTCTCTACATTCATACCTTACATACCTATTAACCAGATGAATAAGGCAAAGTATATCGGTATATTTAATGTAAATTTTATATGATATAGGAAACTGAGAAATAAAGGCCTGAGAAAATATAAAAGACTGTCTATTATAATCAGTATGATGAAATGCATGGTTGAGAGAAATAAAATTGGAGGTAGAAGGTTCTGATCAGGTGGTAGAAAATGAGGGTGATTCACAAGGAATGGTCATATTCCTCTATGCTTCCCTGTCTTTAGATAGAAGAACATTTCCTCAAATCTGGGTTTAGTGGGACTGTCTCTAGGGAGGGTGTAGATGAATTGCTAAATTGTCTTATTAAATAAAAAACATGGAGCCACATATAGGGGTGAAAGCCTTAGATATATCAGGGAAATAGGGAAAGCCACAGCTAACCTTACCTCACCAACTCTGCAGCTTCCAAATGTGAGTTACTCTCCATCTACCCACGTCTGTATGCCTTGCTGTTCTGCCATCTGATTTGCTCTCTCCATTCAGCTACATGACTTCCTCTTCTTACCTAGCTCTGTCACTTCCTGTCTGTCTGTACAGACCTCCAGAGCTCCATGGTTAACTAGTTTTGGAATTTAAGACATGTGCCACCACACCTGGCTCTGTTTCCAGTGTGACCTTGAACACACAAAGATCCTGCTTGCCAAGTGATAGGATTAAAGGCAAGTGCTAACATTGTATGATTTCTGTGTTGTGGCTGGTTTTTTCCTCTGATCTCCAGGCAAGCTTTATTTATTAAAGAACAAATAAAATACCACCACATTTCAGCACAAATAAAATGTCACCACATTTCCCCTTTTTTGTCTAATAAAAAATTTAAGAAATTATAACTAATATAAGAAAAACTATGTACAATAAGTACAATAACTATATATAATATACAGAAGCAATAAATATATCAACAGTGTCTATAGTCCATTTGCATTTGACAAATTCAGCAAAAATATTCCATTATCTATCCTATTTTGGTGAGTCCAAAAGGTACCTAATTCACTTTCTATCCTATCTTAAATTACCAACAGAAACTATCTTATATGTCTTTCAAACTTACACACTTAATACCTCTTAGTGAGTTTCTTTTCTGAATTTCTTAACAAGGAAAACTATAACATACTGCCGCCATATTGGGAAGCTGTGGTGGGTGGCTGCCGTTTTTTGTACTAGCCACACAGTGTAACAATTTAAAAATCTCTCCTGATCAGAGAAAGATTAAAGATTCACAATAAGACAGATTCAGATGAAATAAAACTCTAAACTGTTTACAATGTGTGTAAAAATGTATGTAGGCTTGGAAGAGAAAAGAAAATGAGTGAATATAGATAGTTATATAAAGTAATAGTTTAAAAAAAAAGTCTTTAAAGAGACAATAAAGATAATATAAAAAATAAGCCACGTAAAGATAGATATCACATAGAGAGTCTGGATTGTATTGTCTTTGGGATTTTTAACTACAGAAAGACATTTGATTATAAAAGCTGCTGAGTTAAATCAATATGTATATTTTAAAGATATCTTGATTTCAAAATTTGTGTCTAAGGATATGTTGCTTTGGAAAAGAGGTTCTGCTTTTGTTTCCACAAAAGATGAGAACCTGTGGATTTCTTCCAGACTAATATGTTTGCTTAGCCAAAAGCCCCTGAAAGGTCTCTGATGACACCATGTCCCAGATGATCCAACATCCAGAATGGCTTCAAGGCAACTGGCTCAGACAATGCAGCCTCACAGACTATTCCAGTCAGGACTTGACCATAATTCTTAATTTTCTCAGGATCCCCATAAGATTGCCAGCACCCTCAACCAACAGAAAGTAGTATGAAAAGTTATGCCCAAATTCCCAAAATATTGTTTTTAAATGTTTATCTTATTTAAAAGATGGTTGTTTATAAATGCAATCTCTTTCTAAAAAAAAGGGGGATATGATATAAATAGGATAGGATGAAAGGGTAGATTATTGAACCTACATTTAAAGAGCAACAACTTGTTTGAAATGTTTTACAATGCTATGAATTTTAGTTACTGATACAAATTTAAAGTTAATTTTGTTATACTGTATGTATATTTCTACTCTTGTTAAAGGTAGTATGTTTAACTCATTTAAATTGTAATGGATAATTAAGAAATACAGATTAATAATTAATCTTCTATGATAGCTAAACTTATAGTCATGTTAGTTAAGTTTTCTAGGTATACATAAATATATTTCAATTAGGTAGGTAATCTTCAAACACTTCAAAGACCTACAGAATATGGCATTTAAAATGTTTTAAGAACTTTGACTTTCTGGACATTGAGCCATGTCTGCTCCTGGCAGCACCAATCTACTTCAGAGAAGATAATGGGCATTGAAGAAACTCATTATGGAGTTTGCTTTCTTTGTGGCAAAAGTTAGCCACTATACAAAAAAGTGCCCTTGCATTGACTGCTTGATAATATGTTGTATAAACTGAACATGCAAGACCCATAGAAAAATGACCACTGAATTTTCCAAAACAGGGCAAAATGGTCCTTCAAGTTCCTGCTTCTCAGAGGAGACTGCCAGACATTTTACAGGGCACAGGAAGAAGTGACTAAGGGACTCTAGGCCTGTAGGCTAAAGATGGATGCCCCAACATTACAGAGGAACTTTGGATGACTGTCCAAGCAGGATAACTATCCAGGCAGGCAGCTGTCTCTGTCATTTCCAGAATTTTGGAAGTTGCTTACAAAGCACTTCCTGTTTACTTAGGTAATATTATGTCCTTCTGAGGTCTTTGATGTAGTTGAAGACTAGATAATTATAATTATGATTTTCCTTGGTTATGATAAAAGATAAATTAGATATGAAACTTTAGACTCACAAATATAGGATAGATGATAGAATATTTTCTTTAATTTTGCCAAATACAAATAGACTAGATATTGTAACTGTATTTCTTGCTTGACAACAGTCCTATTATATGTAATTTTAATATGTTAAAGTTAAAACCTTCCTTTTTGATTAGACAGAAAAGGGGAAGTACTGTGGGATGTCATCCTGTATGCTGTGAATATGTGTTGCTCTGATTGGTTGATAAATAAAATACTGATTGGCCAGTAGCCAGGCAGGAAGTATAGGCAGAGCAAGCAGACGAGGAGAAATCTGGGAAGAGGAAGGCCTGAGTCAGGAGTAACCAGCCAGACACAGATGAAGCAAGAT
Source organism: Peromyscus aztecus (assembly GCA_902168405.1). NCBI lineage: Eukaryota > Metazoa > Chordata > Mammalia > Rodentia > Cricetidae > Peromyscus > Peromyscus aztecus. Next base: position 4,221 of record CABHPQ010051264.1, on the reverse strand, counting down.
GACAAGGCAGAACTGAGAAAAGGTACCAAGCCACATGGCTAAACATAGATATGAATTATAGGTTAATTTAAGTGTAAGAGCTAGTCAGTAATAAATCTGAGCTAATGGCCAAGCTGTTATAATTAATATAGGCTTCTGAATGACTATTTTATAAGCAGCTGAGGAACTGTGCAGCTGGGTGGGACACAGAAAAACTTAAAGCTACAGGAGGGAGTTATGACCTATACAGAGGAAGGTCAAAGGATCTTTCAAGGTGTGCTGTCTGAGAGAAGTGCTGGAGGCTAGGGTACTTCCTACTTCTGCTGTTACCCATATCCCAAGATGCTTGATTTTTGGGTGCTATGTCTCAAACCCCACCAATACTATATGTACTAAGAAGGTATATTAATAAAGAACCTGCTTGTTAAATTTCTCTTACATTTAATTTATCATGCTGATTATCTTTATATGGGAGTGACTCTGACTTGAGGCTAGTGTTTTTTTTCACTGTCATGAATTTTTTTTTCTTTTTTTTTTTTTACCAGAGTTCTTTACGTATGCTTTACTATAATTGTCTGCATTTGGGAGTCAGAGCTTACTGATCAGGAATTGACTATAGTCTGTCTTGTGTTTGGTTCTCTCTACACTTCATGAGTGCTTTTATCCTGATGTCATAGACTTGACAGGATATGAGGCATGTGTATGTCTTTTGTCCCCCTTTCTCCTCCATCACCCACATAAGAAAGCTGATTGAATAGTCATTAGAATTCATCAAGATTCTGAAAATATTTGTTTGCAAAAACATGAGCTCCAAGCCATATCATCTTTTCAGTTTCATTTGTTAAAATTTTTGAGCTGGCTAATGGCTAATACTCTGAGTTTCTTAACACATTGTCTCTCCTGACACCACTGTTATTTTTTTAGGGGAGAGAAAAGTCTCCTGCAGTGGCAATAATCCAGTAACTGGAGTTTTAAAATATCTCACTGTGTTCCCCACTAGTTTGCAGTAGTCATCATATTTAATTGGCACATCCTGAAGTGTGAACCAGCCTGCATACCTTCAAAGTCTCTTAAGAGTCGGTAGGTGCATTTGCTAGGTGTATACAAAAACACTACTCTCCCCCCTTAACCCCCACAAGAAATGTTCAATAGTCAGATGTACACAGAACCAAAATGAATATTCTGAGATGTTTAAAAATGCTTTGAAGGTTATTTTCTTTGCCTGCAGTGCCTGAGAAATGTTAGCGTTTGGTTGGAGGTCTCCTATGTACTTCTCCGTGTATAGACGTGACTCATCCTCTCGCCTCCACCTCCCAAATGCTGGGATCGAAGGAGTACACACCTTGCTTAGTCCTCAAAGGGCAAGAGTATCCATCACTAGGACCCAGCCTTTTGCTTTTGGTCCCCTCCAAGTCTTCCCTATTTTTCTGTTGCCTTGGGCTTTACTCAGTCTTGACATAGGAAATCTAATCCTTTGTTTATTTTTTTTCCTCCTCATTCTAGACTCCAGTTCACACAAAATGCTCTAGATTCTAAGAATCTCATAGCACAGTCCTTGGGAAGATACTATTGCACAGTGATTTTGAGTTAGGCAACCTTGATACTTACAACAAGTCTCTGGACAAGTTAATTAACCTCTCTGAGACTGTGTTTCTTTATACAGTAATGAGATAATAACTTCACTTAGCTCCTGAAGTTACTCCAAGGATTTAGGGAGGTAATAAATGTCAATCCTCTTACCCTGGTTTCTGCATGTATTAAGGTATTCCAGAAAATCTTTCTATCCTGTGTCCAGGAAAATCTGAGGATTTTTGGTAGACCTGAATCCTTACCTAGAGAGTCTACAGCCATGCAGTTTTATCCTTTCTACCTTTCTCAGTTTGAATTTCAAAGCCTTACTGAAGATCCTATTGCTTTCCCTTGAACCGGTTAGAACTGCAGAGACCAGTCCCTTTGCCATGTCCACAGTATTTGTTTGATGAATGATGAGAAGCACCACCAGGATCCGAATTGTGTGTTTGGCTCTTACTGGTGATGGGCAGACTCCCCTCACTCCTTTCTCTTTCCTTTGTCCTCCTTCCAGAAGCATCTTCCTGTGGCAGTAATCCACTCTGAGTTCCTTCCTATGGCGGTGATCCCCTCTGAGTCCCCAAAACTGTGACGCTGATGGTCATTCTTAAATGGTAGTGGAAAAAAATGTCTTTCAGAAATATATCAAGTTTACAGTTTTTCCCTATGATATGGTTCAGGGCATAGAATCCTTAGTAGGATGCTCTAATATCATAGAAAGTAACAGAAGAGATTGGACTCAGACACCCTGCACCTGAGGGAGAGCATCAGATCTTCATTCAGAGGTTCCTTTGTGGTATGGGGGTAGGTAGGGCAAAAATGCTTTTCCTCAGTTCCTTCCAGCCACATTAGGTCACACTCTATCTCCATGACTGTCCCTTTCTCTTCTGAGCCTAGTGTTCAAACATGCAGAGGTTACTCCATTTCTTTCTGAAGGATCCTGTGCTCCCTAAAATTCTTTAAAACTGACAGCTTTTCTCTTGTTAACTTGTTTTCTGTTACAGGAACCTCAACTCTGAGCATGGCTATGGGTGAAAAGATTTTTCTTGTTCCTTCCACACCACTCTTGGAATACAGTTCTCACAGATGGTCATGAGAAGCATCATATAAATAATGGTCCTCTCATGTCGGGCTGTGCTTTCCAGGTCATATGTCAAATGTGTAATACATTGACCAATGAGGACGAATTTATTCAGACTTCTGCAGTAGGGGAGATGAGAGGGAGGTTTTAAGGTCAGTAATCTTGGCATCACAGGAAGGGTATAGGAGTGGGGGTTCTTAATCACCTCTGTTTCAGGGTTCAAAGGGCTCTGAGAAAGTTTAGCACACTGTCACATAGTATCCCATCAAGCTGTACACAGCCACAGGTTAGATAAGTACCTCCCCAGAAAGTTAATTTTTTTCTGTAATATTTGTAGTAGAGATAGTGTTCTTCATGAAGGCCCATGCTGATATATTATGTGTATATAAAATCTGCAGATTTATTTTTAAGAGGCCTCAGAATATTTAAAGCTTGTCACAGTCCACCTTCCCCTCCCTTCCCCCTTTACAAAATAGATGCTAATTCTCTTTGCCTATGTTCTTTTCACGGAGAAGTTTGAGAAGCAAGAACTTAAAATACATCAATGCTTAAAGAGAGATCATATCTTTAAATAAGGTCAGAACAGACTAGAAGGTGACAGAGGAAGAGATAGAAGAATATGGTTAATGGGTAGCAGAGTAACTCCATTCAGGATGTGCTTCAGATGCTTTATAGTACAGTCTACAACCATTAGTTATGCATTTCCCAGTATCAGGAGCAGTAGAGCTTGAAGGTTGCAAACACATGTGAATGGTAGTAGTTTAATCAATGGAAGTGCCAATTACCTGGTACAATCTGTATACACGTACTGACAATAACATTACACTCCGTAAACACGTTTAGACATTACATGTCAATTGAAAACAACAAATAAACAGAGGAGGGGCTGGAGAGCAGGATGCCCAGCCTGCGGGACATGGTGGGGACTCAGGTGGCCCCACCTTGCCTGTGCTCTAGATTGGGATTTTGTAAACTAAGAATATGAACTACAAAGAAGCTTCACAGGAATTGGTTTCCCTTGTCACCTGACGAAGGAGAGCCTGGGACCCCATTGGAGGGAACCACTGGAGTTGTCAGGGAGAAAATCGGGTGAGAACCTAGCTCCCAGTCCTGCAGCAGCTCTTCTTTCCTTCTTGGTGCTGATGACCGCTGGAGGCCTTGGCCCATTTACTCAACTGATTTTGCAGAGGCTTCAGATGCGCATTTAGGAGGGAGGAGCTCTGTGCAGAATCTGAGAGTCAAGAATACCATAAGAAGAAGCCCTGGTAAGTTCAGAGCTTAAAACTGTCCCACAGGGGTGGCATGGCAGGGGTGGCATTTCTTCACATCCATGCAGATTTCCCCCCAGAAGCCATGCTTTAAGGGAGCATTCCTTTGATAAGTTAATGAGTTTTTATTTAGAGGATGAATTCTATCTTGGAGACAGAATGTGAAATACCCCATGGCTTTAAGGTGAATGTCCCTTGCAGACCCCTGTCAGTTGCAGACCAATGTTTTATGATCAGCTGCAAACCACAGGTAGATTTCTTGGGTCTCTGTATGTTTTCTTCTCTTAAATATAGAAATAGCTGACAAGTTTTAATTGGAAGATT
>CABHPQ010051258.1:0-15511 GCA_902168405.1 Peromyscus aztecus | reverse complement strand
GCTTGTAGTTTGCAGGGGCTGCCTGGATGGTGACCATCAGCCACGTGGAAACCTGTTGAGATATAGACTAGGGACAGGAGTTAAAATTCCGGAATTAAAAAAAAAATCTTACATTTGGAACTTTTTCATTTGATCTGTTGGCAGGTGAATCTAAGCCTTATGACTTATATTCCTTGAAGCTTATATGAATTTTAGTTTACCAAAGGAGATAAAAGTTTTAGATATGTTAGCATTACCATTGTAATAAAACCTACATTGTAGAAAAGACAGTTAACGTTTAAAACAGCAGAAGTGGACTCACACCTTAGAAGTCTTGGCAAAAGTGATAACTTTGGGTTAAAAAGCATTAGCAATTTTTCTCTGTCTAGAGAGCCAGATATACATTTGACAGAGATGTCTTTAGTCTAGTGAGAAGTACCTGTAAGTCTATCCTTAGAGGACAACCAAAAGTAATTTAAAATTTTGAGCTTGTGACTTAAAAATAAGTAGTCAGTATTTTACCAGAGCTAGATTAAGAGCTTATCAGAACTCAATTGGTTAATGTTAAAACTTTGAACTTTTGAAGTATTAATATAACAATGGCATGGTGAGAGGAAAGAAATCTGAAACATTTTTCATTACTTTAAGACATCTTTATGTATCTTTACAAATTGCATCCATCCATGAACTTTAAAACACTTTTTTAGATCCTCACAACTCAGCTCTTAATGTCCTCAGACATACCTTAAAACACCATCGTAAACCTTAAGATATTCTCTTAGGCTTATAACTTCAGCTTTCATATTCTTAGATCTTACATAAACTTTATACATTTTTTTATTTGATCATTCATCACAAGAAACAGGTAGCTGATTACTGAAGAGCAGTCATTGTAAAGAGTGTTCCTTTAAATAAAGGAACAGTAAAAGGTTACATTGAAACCTGTTTTATAAGGATATCTCCTTTTTGGGAGTCTGGTAGTAAGGTAACTTTGTCTAGACCTAGTAGTAGCTCTTAGGAAAGTGAGGCTTGTGGCCTGAATTCTACACATGAGGCGAACTAAGAAGGCACCTGAGGCTTTGGGAAAGGAACTAGATGCTTGTTGCTGTTAAAGTTACTTATTTTTCAAGATTGTATATTAATAAAGACAATATATTAAAACATTTCATGAAATTAAGATGTTTTATAGTCTTAAAAATACTAAATTTTTAAAAGATGTTTCTTAAATTATATCCAGTATTTTTTGTAATTTAAACATAAATTTTTAAAATTTCCTCTTTAAAAGGGTTTAATATCTCTCAAAAACAAGGTACCATTTTTACTCCAAGATAAAAAAGCAGGGCACAACCATAATCCACATGAGACAAAAATAAGCTCTAATAATGTAGATTATTTAATATTTAATATATGAGATTTATTTATAAACCTTGCTTTTAGGACAAGACAGAAATTATCACACAAAAATCCATCCTTGCTGTGGAACAATCTTTGTACACTAAATATGTATTGCTCTCATTGTTAATAAAATGCTGATTGACCAATGGATAGGCAGGATTTTCAGGGCACAGAGAATGTTGGGTAGAAGAGGGAGGCATCAGAGGAGTCAACAGCCACACACAGAGAGGAAACAGGAGGTACAATGTGGTGATATTGTGTTCTCCAAAATATTGTTCACCCTAATAAACTTATCTGAGGTCAGAGAACAGAACAGCCACTGGATACAGAGGCCAGAAAATGGTAGCACACATACCTTTAATTCTAGCATTCCTAAGTCAGAGTCAGTCCGGATGGATCTCTGTGAGTTCAAAGCCACACTGGAAACAGCCAGGCATGGTGACACATGCCTTTAATCCCAGGAAGTGATGGTAGAAAGCAGAAAGGTATATGAGGCGTGAAAACCAAAAGCTAGAAGCTTTTGGCCTGGTTAAGCTTTTAGGCTTTTAAGCAGCAGTTCAGTTGAGATTCATTCTGGATGAGGACTCAGAGGCTTCCAGTCTGAGGAAACAGGATCAGCTGAGGAACTGGTGAGGTGAGGTAGCCGTGGCTTGTTCTGCTTCTCTGATCTTCCAGCATTCACCCCAATATCTGGCTCCAGGTTTGATTTTATTAATAAGAACTTTTGAGATTCATGCTACAGGCAGCCATGTGGTGAGTTGTGGCTGAAGGGACAACAAAAATGTTAGGCCTATTTTTATCTCCCTGCCATACTTAAACGACATGTATGGACCCATCAGAATGCACAACAGACAACCTTTTTAGCAACACAGGCAGATACAACTTCCTTGAGAAACAGATGAACAAAACTTTCCATGGTAAAGACACTTTGTTACAAATTACAAATTATACAGATTTTAAACCATGCCTGTTAGGCAACTCACAAATCATGAGATAAGAGTTTACAGTATAATCTTAAAATATAGAAAAAAAAAGATTTTTGGTGGGTCTTCCAGGTTGCCAACAACAGGGCTGCAGCTCCTGGGAGAGAGAAGAAAGCCACAAGAGGAGTCTTTCTACATGGGTGTAACAGGCTGCATGAGCCAGACAGGTACATAGGTGCCCATGTGGAGGGGAAAACAGGGCAGAGAAAAGGAGCAGTTGCAGATACTGCAGAGAGGGTCAGGAGCCTATCTGTCTCCCAAGGCAGAGGGAAGCAGCAGCTGCAGACATGGGGTTGGGGAGTGGCCTCTCTGTCTCTTATTCCCATGTTGTAACAAACAGATGGACAGGACATTTACTCAGTTTAGAGAGAAAGAGCAGACAGAAACGGGCAGGTTTTGGAGCAAAGAAAAAGAAGTAGAGAGCAGAGAATTCTTTCTCACTCCTAGATTGCTCATTCGGTGGTAAAGCATCTGGTGGCTTGAGATGGCCTCAGCTGATGCGTGGGCAGGGAGGCCTGAGACCCAGGCTGTCTGTGCAGAGAGGCAGGTTGCCCATGAACCAAGACCCAGGCTCTGATGACCCTGTATGCAGTGGTTGAGACAGAGGCTCTACCCCAGGTGCTGTGGCTGAGACACAAGCTCTGTCACACGCACACGCATACCCACACCCACATGCACACATGCTGTCAGGAGAGGCTGTTCCCACTGCGCTAGGAACATCAAACCTTAGCTGGTAAGAAACAGAATTTCCCACCACTAAGAAAGTATGGAAGCATCATGGCCAGAGGGGAACATTCCCAGGGATTTTTCAGTACCACAGGGGATTCGCCACAGTCCTAGATGTAAGCCTGCCCCCCAGATTTGAGAGACTGACAACCATGTTATAGATTTTAAATTGGCGGCTGTATTACTAGGTTTTTAAGAGAGCTGAAAAAGGCTAATGCAGGTAAAAACTGAAAAAATAGCCGAGGAGAGAAAGAGAGAAAAGAGACTGCCAGTCCTCTGTCAGAATGGCCAGGCGAGAACACTGCTTGCTACCCTTTGATGCTGCCAGGGGAGGTGCTCATGAACTCTGCACAGTCCAGAATTCCCTGTTCGGGCACCAGCTGTGGGGTCTCCCTTTTCCTTGTGGTCCTGTTTGCCATCAGGCTTTGAGGACAAAGGGTGCAGAGGCAACATGCAGGGCTTTGTATGACTTGTATGATGGAAATAGCCTTCCATATGATGGAAATAGTCTTTCGGTGTTACAGCTCAGCTTTATTCCAGAGAAAAGGGAACATATATGATGGGGAGAGCAGCTAGGGTATCACCTAATTTGCATTTGGCACCACTGTCCTACCATACAGCTGAAGCACAATACCTAACGATATGGACAATGGCCGAGTATGGGGAGGAACATTTGCAGGGAGCTATGTCAAAGGTCAGGAACAGCTTCCAAATAAGGTCAGGCATCCGGGTCTAGAGATGTTATCCAAATAGAGCAGGGAGAGAGAGAGAGTCCTGCTGCAGAGGGAGACCTCCATATACCACTGATCTCAGAGAGGTATCTGGACATGGTGAACTGCAATCTTAAATGCAGGGTGATTTTATTGCTACCTGCCCCCCCTTTTTTTCACAGAAGTATTTAGTTTTACTCTAAGTTGCTGGAATATCTAGTCCCAGGTTCTTGGTCATCCAAGCAGTGTTGGGTATGGGTTTCAGCCCATGGAGTAAGCCTTCTGTCAAATATTGGTTGGTTATTCCCCAAACTTTGTACCACCATTGCCCTAGCATATCTTGCAGGCGAGAAACCACTGCAGAACAAAGGGTTTGTGGCTAGGTTGGTGTTCATGTTACTCCTTTGGTAGCCCTTGGAGTACATTCCCATAACAAAGACACCCAGCACATATGGGTGAAGGCTCTAGGTAGGCATCAGATCAACCTCTCATTGCTCAATAAGTTGTTCAGATGTCATTGTAAGCAATGGGGCATTTTTGTTCATTTCTGGAGAACAACTTACAGTTTTTGCAACACCCTGTCTTATTTGGGAGTGACAAAGAGACTCCTTTATTCAATGATGCAATTAGATGTAACCCATATCCTGTGCACAGTCATTGGTAACAAGAGATTTCTAGTTGTGGGTGTGACTTCCCCATTATTTGATTTCCTTTAGATCTCTTTCATATATGTCTATATTTTAGGAAGCTTCTACAGTATTAGGTCTCCAGACTACCTCTCAAATTGTGCTTAACTTTTAGCTGTCTCACCTGTATTCCCTACATCATCCCCCTCTCCAGTTGATCCTCCCATTCCAGTGCCCCAAACCCATTCAAAGCTATTTATTTTACTTCCCATGTCTATGTAGATATATCTAACACAACACTGATTCCTTACTTTGTACCTAACCTATGTGGCTTGCAACATTGGAGCTTGATTATCGTTGACTTAAAAACTCATATCAACACCTAAGTGAAAAGGCACTATATTTTTCTGATTCTCAATTACGTTGTTCTGGATGACTTTTATTAGTTCCATTCACTTACATGTGAATATCATGATTTATTTTTTTTAATGCCTAAGTAAATTCCTATCATGTGGATGTACCACATTCTCTTTATCAATTTATCTGTTGAGGGACATCAAGGTTATTTCCAAATTCTGCCTAGTATAGAGCAGCAATGAACATGGTTGAACAAGTATCTGTGGTAGGATGCAGTGTCTTTTAGGTACATGACCAAGAGAAGCTGGATATGGAGATACACCAAATCCCATTTTCCTGAAGAAACACCACAATGATTCCCATAGTGGCTATAAAGGTTTGCACTTACCCCAGCAATGGATGAATGTTCTTCTTACTCCACATTCTCACCAGCATGAGATGTCACTTGTTTTATCAAATTTAGCCATTCTGAGGGGTTAAGGATGAAATCTCAAAGTAGTTTTAATTTGCATTTTCCTGGTGATTGAGGATGTTGTACATTTAATTTTTTCTCAGCTATTTGGGTTTCCTCGTTTGTGTATTCTGTTTAGATTTGTACCTCATTTTTGATTAGGTTACATGTTTTCTTGTTATCTAGTTTTTGAATATACATACATATACAAATATATATGATGTTACCTTTTCTTCATCTGTAGTTAGTAAAATTCTTTTCCCATTCTGTAGTCTTCCCTTTGTCTGAGTGGTGATGTATTTTCCCATGGAGAAGCTTCTCAGTTTCATGAGGTCCCATTTATTAATCATTGATTTTAATCCTTGTCCTAATATTGTTCTTTTCAGAAAGTCTTTTCTGTTGCCAATGAGTTCAAGTGTATTCTCCACTTTCTCTCATATGAGATTCAGTAGATCTGGTATTATGTTGATATCTTTGATCCATTTGGAGTTGAGTCTTATGCAGGGTAATAAGTAGAGATCTCTTTGGATTCTCCTTCTTGTAGCTATCACATTTGACTAGCACCATTTGTTAAATAAGTTTTCATTTTTCTGTTATGTATTTTTTGCTTCCTTATCAAAACTCAGGTGTCCATAGGTGTGTAGATTTATGTCGGGATCTTCAGTTTGATTCAACTGATCAAGATTTCTGTCTTTGTGACAATGTCAGGTTGTTTTTATCACTGCAGCTCTGTACTACACTGTGAAATCAGTGATGTGATACCTCCAGCAGTTCTTTTATAATTCCTCATTGTTCTAGCTATCATGGGTGTTTTTTGCTTCTATACAAAGTTGAAAATTGTCCTTTCATGATCTGTTAAGAACTATGTTTGAATTTTGATTGGGGTTGCATTGAATAGATATTTCTTATGTTTAGTTTTATTGTGGAATTTCTTATTTTCTCCCTCTATTATGATCAAAAGTTTTCTGATTATAATAGTCTGAGCTGACATCTCTGATCTCTTAAATTCTATAAAATATCTGTAAAGGCCAAATGGCTTCTAGAGTCTCCATTGAGAAGTGAAGGGTTATTGTAATAGGTCTACATTTATATTTTACTTGGTCTTTTTCCATGAAGCTTTTCACATTCTTTCATTGTTCTGTATGTACTTTTATTATTTTGTGACAAGGGGACTTTCTTTTCTGGTTGTTTCTATTTGGTGTTCCCTTTGCTTCTTTTACCTTGATAGGCATCTCCTTTAGGTCTGGGAAATTTTCTTCCATGATTTTGTTGAAAATATTTTCTAGGTCTTTGACCTGGCTTTCTTCTCTTTACTTTGTTTCTATTACTCTCAGATTTTGTCTTTTCATATTGTCCCAGATGTTCTGGGTGTTTTGTGCCAGGATGATTTTTAGATTTACCATTTTCTCTGATCAAGGTATCCATTTCTTATATCTTGTCTTCCTTGCTTCCGACTCTCTTTTCCATCTCCTGTATTTTCTTGGTGAGGTTTGCCTCTGAGATCCCCATTCAAATTCCTAAATTTTTAATTTCCATTGTTCCCTCAGTTTGTTTTCATTATTGATTATATTTCTGTTTTCATGCCTTGAACTGTTTTATGCATTTCCTTCCACTGCTTGTGCTTTCAATATTTTTTTTTCTTTAAGTGAATTATTTATTTCTTCTTTAAGGATATCTATAATGTTCAAAAAGACTATTTTAAGGTCTTATTCCTATGTTTCAGCTATATTGCAATACTCAGGACCTGTTGTAGTAGGGTTTCCCGGCTCCTGTGGAGACATTGTCCTGGCTGTAATTGATTGTGTTTTAATCCTGGACAGCTGCCACCCACTGGATTCTGTTCCCCCAAGACCCACTACACTGCCCAACTCCAACTACCTAATCATTAACCCCATGGCCATCCCTGCCCAGAAACTGCACCAGACTCTATAAGCTCAGATACATCCCACACCATTCAGTAGAACAAGTGAGTTACTGGCATCCCAGCTGAGCTGCCCCAGTCTCTAGACCCTAAGACCCAGTACCAATTCTATGCCCCTTTCCCTTACCATGTCAGCACCAGCAAGACTCCTGGGCCTTGCTCCAACTCTGGTGGAATTCTATTTTCCATTACTCTGCTGAAGTCTCCACTAGCCCTTCCCCTCAACTCCAGTAGACTATATATGCCCCAGGTACAGTGAACACCAGTCAGAAGAAATCAGACTCCATAGGCCCAAGGTACATCCCAAACCAATGAGAAGAGCAGCACTCCCGCCACTGGACTCTATTCAGGTCTCCAACTCCAGAAGAAGACTTCAGCCTAATAGGAGGACAGGCTGGATCTAGATACTCAACGCCCCCAAAATAACAGCAGAGGGACCCTACTGTTCCTGAAGACTTGCCAGTCACCAGAATCCTTGGCCACTTAAGTCAGAAGACAAAAGAGGAAACAGAAAAAAGTATCACAGTTTTATTCAATGTTGGTTGCGGAGATGGCAGTTCAGCCAATAATTAAAATAGATAGTTTATTATTCTACTTAATTATGTGTAGGCAGGTTGTTTCCTGTCCCATCAGCCTGCTCTGAAATAACAACACAGAGACTTATTATTAATTATAAATGTTCAGCTGATAGCTCAGTTTGTCACTAACTAGTTCTTAGAACTTACATTAACCCATAATTCTTATCTATGCTCTGCCATATAACTTGGTTCCTTTTATTCAGTGTGGCAAGTTTATTTCCTGCTTCCTCTACATCTCCTTGTGACTCCTGAGACTCCTCTTTGCTTTCCTTTTCCTTTTCCTCCTCCTTTTTCCACTCTTTTTTTCTGCCAGTCTGGCCTAACCTCTAGCTGTCCGACTATTGGCTAGTCAGCTTCTTTATTAAATAAATTACAGTGACACATATTCACACAGTGTAAAGGAATACTCCACATTTCACTTTTTGTCTAAATGAAAAAGGAAGATTTCAAATTTTACATAATAAAATTTACATATATAAAATTTCATATATATATATATATATATATATATATGAAAAAGAGCTGTCAAGGAAGAATTAAATGTACAATAACCAGTCCATTTGTATTTGGCAAATCTAGAGAAAATATTCCATCATCTATCTTATCTTTGAGTCTAGATTTTTATACCTAATTTACCTTTTTATCATAACCAAGGAAAACTTTAAGTCTAATTATCCAGTCTTCAACTCCATCAAAGACCCCAGAAGGGTGCAATGTTACTCAGCATCAGGGTCATTTGGCTGCCTAGACAGTCACCCAAAGTTCTTCTGTAAAGTTGGGGCATACAACTTTGGCCTACAGGTCTAGTATATCTGATAGACAATTCTGGGAAGCAGGGAAGTTTGATGGAGTGTCGTACTTTGTCTTGGCAAAGTTTGGCATTTGCTTCTTCTGTCTGTCCTGCTGGTCCAGTTTGGAGAGTATATTGTCAGCGATTGAAACAAGGGTAGTTTCTTTGCCAAAATGGCTAGCTTTTAGGAAAAGAAAGAAAAGTCCATACAGAGTTTCTTTGATAACCATCATCCTCTTTTGAGGTAAATTGGTGCTTTCAGGAGCAGATGTGTCTCACTGTCATGAAAAACTTTAGACTACTAAGCATATTAAATGCCATATTCTATAGGTCTTTGAAGTATTTAAAGACCATCTAGCTATCTAAATATATCTGTCTATGACCTTGAAAACATGCCCAACATGACTATAAGTTTGACTAATATAGATGACTATTAATCTGTATTTCTTAATTACACATTACATTTTCAAATGGGCTGAATAAACATGATACTCAAAACATGAGTAGAAATATATATATATATATATATATATATATATATATATATATATATATATTTAAATTTGCATCAATAAACCAAAATCCACACCAATGTAAAAATATTTTGAGGTTAATAGTTGTTTTTCACATGAAAGTAGGTTCAATAATCTACCCTTTTTCTCATCATTGCTATATCATATTCCCCTTTTTCCCTTTAGAAAGAGATCTTTGAATTTAACTCTTTGTTTAGCTTTTTTTTGATTATGACTAATAGCAACTTGTAATCAGCTCCCTAAACAATGACAAATATCCATAATACATTGTAAAACCCAAACCCATCATTCTCCCTTCTCTTAGGAACGTGGGCATCATTCTCTAGACGACTTCCTGTTGTATGTGAGTACTGGTATCTTTGGGAGAACCTTAAAAAAGTCAGGATAATTGTTATATCATGGCTGAAGCAGTTTGTGAGGACAGACCATCTCAGTCAGCAGACTTGAAGCTATTTTGATGCGGAATTCTGAGACTGTAACAGAGGTATTTTGAGATGATGGATCAACTAGGCCATCTGTTTTTTATTGGTGTCTGGTCCCCCTGTTCTGAAAATATATAAACTTTTAAAGGTGAGATACATTTCTTTATTAATACAAGTATATACTGTGTGTTGTACACAAACAAGTTAGCCAAAGATGACTTTGTATCATGTTTGAGCAGATAAAATATACATTATGTGTTTTGTAGTCTTTCTAGGTTTATTTCATTATGTCTGTAGCCAAGAGTCTCAGGAAGTCTTCTCAGATAAAAATTGATTCATATTAATCCAGAATGAATCCATAGCCTCTCATTTCCTGTGGAAATAAAAGAATAAACTCTCCCTCAAAGCAGCACACCTTTTGACTTCCATTTTGAAGTTAAGATATTGTTAAAATATATAGGTTTGTTTAATCTAGCAGCTTTTGTAATCAAATGTCTCTTAGCAGCTTTTTCATTGGTATTCAAAAAAAAAAATTAAAGACAACACAATAACATACAGGATCCAGACTCTGTATATTTCCCATCTTTATGTGGCTTATTATTTTTATTACTATTTTAAGGACCTTAATATTTTTAAACTATTTTTTAACCTATGACTGTATATATCCTGTTGTAGAATACTATTTTAAAGTGTGTTACTTTTGTTTATGTTGCATTTGGTTAACTCTGTGAAACTGTATTACTGTGCCTGTCTAAAACACCTGCCTAATAAAGACCTGAATGACCAATAGTGAGGTAGAAGAGAGAAATAGGTGGGGCTGGCAGGCAGAGAGGATAAACAGGAAAATCTAGAAAAAAGATCAGTGAACAAAAGAGGAAGGAGGAGGATGCCCAAGGGCCAATCACCCAGCCACCCTTCTACACAGCTAGACACAGAGTAAGAAGGAAAGAAAAGGTATACATGAATAGAGAAAGATAAAAGTCCCGAGATCAAAGATCAAGGGGATAATTTAAGTTAAGGAAAACTAGCAAGAAACAAGCCAAGCTAAGGTCGGGTATTTATAATTAAGAATAAGCCTCTGTGTGTGATTTATTTGGGAGCTGGGTGGTGGACCCCCCAAAAGAGCAGAAATAACAAACAACAATATCCTTTCTCTTTTCTCTCAAGCCCATGTACATTTTGAACACATTGTAACCTGTTTAGAGGTTTCTTTTGTCTGGATCTTTCTTTATTGTGTATCTGTAATCTTTTATTCTACAAACTTAAACCACTGTGTACTTAGATCATGGCATGCTGGAAGCTGGCTCTTCTCTACTCAGATGCCTGAGAGCTTAGCCTCATGGTGGAGGTATCCAGGAACCACATCTACCGCCCAACTCTGGGAAGTTTGGGGGTCCATGTTGCTATTGAGTAACATGCTGCCCATTGTTCATAAACCCCATTTAAGTGTTCAGTAGCAAGGCCTCTTATAAGAGCTGAGCTCATATTTTCTGCTATCACCAAGCAAGGAAGCCGCCTCTTAAAGTAGTTGCACCTCTCTTCGCCACTAGCAGTGAGCCTGAGAAAGTATGGTTACCAAGAAATAGTGTTTGACTCTGGTTTTGTGTATTTGGAACATTTTTTTAAAGCTTTCTTGGGTTTCATGTGGATCTGCATTGCCCAACAATGGGCACCATATGTAGGTGGAAACTTTCTGTCCACAGCCCTCTCCCAAATAACCACAAAAAAGACTTATTGTTAATTATAAATGCTCGGCTGATAGCTAAGTTTGTCACTTACTAGCTCTTATAACTTAAATTATCCTATAATTCTTATCTATGCTTTGCCACATGGCTCAGTGCCTTTTTTCAGTATGGCAAGCTCATCTCCTACTTCCTTTGCATCTCCTTGTGACTCCTGAGACTCCTCTTCCTTTTCCTGTTCTCTATTTTTTTACCAGTCTGGCCTAACCTCTACCTGTCCAGCTATTAGCCAGTCAGTTTCTTTATTAAACCAATCACAATGACACAAAATCTCCCGGTGTAAAGGAATAGTCCACAACTATGCATACAGTAAACCATCTCAGGAAGTGAGGAGTTACTCCATGACATAGTTTCATTCATACTTTAGCTATACCTCAAAAATATTATTACTTCAGAGATACATTTTACCATAAACCCCAGGACACAGGGTGCTAATGCAGTGAAAGAATTTTAGGAGCAATATTTTCCATATTAGTGGTATGTTTCTAGGTTTATAAATTCCAAATAGCCATGAGAAGTTTTTGGACACTGTTAAGTCTTAAAGAAATTTTAGGAAACAGGAAATAGAGACTTTTAATGTAAATGTAATTTAATTTTGTCTCTCTTGTAGGCATAAAAGGAAGCCCTGAGTGTGTAAAGTCCTGATTTATTTTTGTGTTGTTGATATGAGCTTGCCATATCAAATACCACAGCCTCAGACCATGGGAAAATGGTGAATCCTCCCTCCCCACTGCTAGAGGGTGAAGTTTACAGGGATGGCAATACTATCCTCTTGTCCACCATCATATATTGATAGTGTGTGCAGAAAACATCCACAATACCTTTCTCCCCCCAGGTATTTATACCCTGAAAATTGCTCTGCTATAGAGATTTCTACTTGGCTAAACCTGTCTCCTTTATCCAGCTGTATGCTAGACACCCTGGCTCCCTGTTTATCTGTTTGTAATGACTTCACTTCGTTGTTCAACTGTATGGATTCATTACACTAAGCTTCCAGAGGTTCTATAGATTTTTTCTTCAGAGTCCAAACCACCTGATCTCAGCTATTTTGTGTGTTCATGAGTCTGTGTATTTTTCTTTTCTTCTTTACTTTTGCCATAGTAATTTTCTCTGGTCCTTGAGCCATGCTAGACAGAGCATCAACTTGACATTGATTGGTATATTTTCATTCTTGTTTTAATTAAAATATAATTGCAACATTTTTCACCTTCTCTTTCATCCCTCCAACCCCTTACATATAGCCTCACTTATACTCTTTCCCAGATTCATTGACTCTTTTCCTTTGTTATTTTACACAGAAACACACATATGTATGTGGACACACAGACACACACACACACACACACACACACACACAAACACACGCACACACACACACCTAAATATATAAATATACCTTTTCAGTATGCACACATATAATAATGTTATTGTTATGTATATGATTTCAGGGCTAACCTCTTGGTATTGGATAACCAACCAATTAAGGGTAGTCAACTCCAGGGAAGTTTATGCCTCCTGCTCTCAACATTTCTTAGTTGCTTATAGTTCATTGTTTAGGATAGGCATCCTGTGATATTTCCCACTTATGTGTTAGCATGTCTGTTGGTATCTACCTTGTTCAGGTCTTCTTTAGGCAGACGTGTTGTTGAGATTGCAAGTGTAAATATTCCCTGTCATTTCCAGAAGGGACTATCCACAGTCTCATATCAGACCCCTGTTTCTTGGACTTTTACAGTGATTCTGACAGGTTTACAGTGTTAACATATTCATGGGGTTTGTAATGTTAAGATATCTACTCTATTTAATTTTACCCTTTATTATACTCTATTTTAATGAAATTGGTTTATTTCAAAAATATATTTTAAGTTTGGGTTTCATCTAAGGTATACTTATAGTGTTTGTGTTCATTTCTTTTATAGTTCTGTAAAATTAACAGCTGGTTTTAACTTTATTGGATTTGGGCTTGAGATTTGGGTTAAGAATGTTTCATGGATATTGTATTGTTTTAATCTTACCTGAAAATATCCCCACTTCCTTAAATTGTATATACAATTAATTTAGATTTCAAAATAATTTAGGGTCCTAGGTGATACAGGTAATTTCATTTACTAATGGTTACATACATATTGTACATTTTTATCCATTTACTAAAATGTGTGCCATTGACAAACCAAGGAATGAGTGTGATACTAACTATACAGAATCATAGAATATCATTATTCCTCCCATTAAATACATATAGTTTTTATAGTTTGTAGTATTTATTTTGTGGTTCATGATAAGATTTTAGAATGGTAAACAGAGGCTAGGAAAGAAAATGAGTAGAAAAAGCACAAGTTCTAATTAATTAACATATTAAGAAGTCCAACAGATATCTTTATTTACTGCTACTTTATTGCAGCAGTTCCATTTTAACAAATGTTCACCAAACCTATATCGTATGACAAAGGTATTTCTGAAAAGAATGTGACGTTCATATACAAAGTAATTCTTTTAGAAAAGAAATTGGTTTGAAAAGCTAGGCTTTGTGAGAAAAGAATATTATTTATTACTACAGTTTAGATACCTGAATTAGGGGGAAAAAGGCAAGATATTATACAGAAAAGAATAAAATGGAGATTTTTCTATGGCCTTACTCTTGACTAGTTACCAAAGACTAACATAGGATGATGACTTACTATATTTGCATTTACCCAGTAAACATATTCTTTAATGAATATATTCTTTAATATCAATCAGAAACAAATTTAATATCATGTTAACTTGTATCATGAACACCATGTCATATACATATTTTAAAAAGAAACAAACACTCAAAATAGTTGTGTTATAATAAATGGCTTTCTGTGGCATAAAAATTAAGTCTGAATACTATACTAAGATCTAGAAGAATAAATTAGATGATATTAATGCAATATTAGGAATTATATCATCTTTTCTTCATTTTATTGTCTCAACTTTGAAGATAACAAACAGGGCATTCCAACAATCTTATCATTTGTCCTATCATATTACATAGAAATAATACCAAGCACATAGGGAATATATTTAGATAATTTAAACCTAAATTTTATCTACTCAATATAAACAATAGGAATACTATGTTTTTCTCTGTGTGTCCCTCTCTCAAAATATATTAAAATGATAAAATATATTTCTTGTTATCTTTGAAAAGTAATTTAATTGCAGGAGATTATTCATCAAAGTAGTAATAAGGATATTTGTATTAAAAGAATACTCATTAATCTTAAAAATATATCACTATGTCATCAGAGTACTCTATGAAAATTGATCAGAGCAGATATTGCGTGTCCTTCAAGTAGCAAGAACTTCTACATAATAACAGTGCTCAGTTGTCATAAAGTAGAACAGCCAGACAGCTTTAGTGTAAGATTAGCATAGGTGATATATCAGTAATCCTTGATGAATCCAAACCTGAAAATATCCCTACTGATATCTAAAACAATTTCCCAAAGAATAAAATACCAAAAGATTAAATATTGTACCCCACAAAGCAAATAATTTTACTGAAATTCTATAAATGTAGACTCACTAAATTAAAGAGATTACTTGTGCATAGATGGGTTAATTAAGTCTTGGTTGTATAGAAGTATTTTTTATGAGCGTAAGTCTTACGATTTTAATTGTTATAACAGATTCTTTTTACCAATCCAAATTTTAGAGGAAGGAAAAAATAAAAAAGTAAGAAGAGATATATTTTTAAAGTAAACATATAAACATGTCTAGTGTACATTGAATGTGCAAATGAAAATCAATTCATATTTAATGATCTATATAATTTATCTAAATAATTTAGTTAAGTAATGCAAGAGATCTTCATTTCCTTAGATAAACAGAATAAACAGATGCTTGAAATAAATAGCTTTCTCTTCTTACATCGTGACTGCTACATACCTAGAATATGTTCCTACAATCAACATTTATATATTCCAAGTACATGATGTAAAAAATGCATGTTCTATTTGAAATAAAGAATTCATAACTAATAAATCCCATCACATAGCCATTTTTTTCTATTTCCCGCAAAGATGAAACAGTGTGTGGAAATCAGGTCCTCTTCCAAGATACAAACACTTACTGTACTTAATTTGCATAAAAACAATATGTTAGATAAATCCATTTTATGAATAAAAGATAGAAAGCATCAACATGTATAGGTGAAAAATATGCAGTGTACAAACCATGTTCTAGTGTAGTAGACCACCTTTCTTATCCCAGCAATTGTAGGGCAGAGTCAGGTGGACCTCTGTTAGTCTGAGACCAGCCTGGTTATTCAG
>CABHPQ010051248.1:18894-40305 GCA_902168405.1 Peromyscus aztecus | reverse complement strand
CCCCCCCCCACTTCTAAAAAAGAGCTTGCATTCTGGTCTGCTGCATCCCGCCTGCTGCCAACTGTACCCTTAGGTGAGCTGAGTGTTGCATTAGGATCTGCGGCTGTAAAGATGGCAACAACTGGGACTTAGCAGGCGCCAGGTGCAACATCAGAGGACACTGAAGCTAAAAATCCAGTTTTAAAGGTAGCAGCTTAGCTGTTTCTGTGCACTTCTGTATCCTACTGGTAATTATTTTCTATAATAATTCTCTCAGAAAAGTCTTTTTCTAACAAGTGATCTTTTTAAAATGAGAAAAAATAGGAAGCGAGGAGGGAGAAACAGAATTAAAAATTCAGTTCTACTCTATACCATGCACATTTCTAGACACATAATTCTAGAAGGTAGAATCATGCCCATTTTACAGACACAAAAACTGAGGCTCACAGAGTTGGTTATAACATAACTTATTGAAGAGTCACATCAAACGTACAGTTGTGGGACCATAAATCCATGCCTATTTCTGCCAGTAAAAGAAATTGTGCAGAAAAAGTCAGCTTAAAAAAATTACTCACTAACACGTTAAGACAGTAAATGGAGGAGGGTAGTAGTCATGATAGTGCCTAAAAAGTAACAACATCTGCCCACTGGCCCCGTCTGCTTTCCCTATATCTATCCCTTCGGTACATACAAGACTCTCACCACACCTACAAACCCTGAAAGGCCCTGTAATGTCCTGTTGAGAAGTAGATCAGATCTGTTACTTAAATGCTCAGAGCACTCTTGAGTCATATGCTTTATATTTCAGTGTGAAAAATCTAAATAAAACCAAACCTAAGGATCTCAGCATTTTAATTTCTGCTCTAGGACTATGGGGGAACATGAAAATATTACCCATTTTCCTAAAATAATAGGAGATAGGTATCTTGTTTTGATTTAGTTTCATTAAGTTAAAACAGTAAAGTTCGTGTAGAAATAGCTTGCTGCTGTATTTACAGATGGCATAAAATTAAAGCCTCTGTTCATTTTTACTATGAACTTTAATTTTCAAGTCCACATTAGTCTGCCATGTTGGAAAACAGTTTTATTCCAGGCTTAGCAGTGTTAGACTTTCTAAGTCGAAGATTATAAAACCCAATCTATACCACTTTTAGAATCAAATGTAAATATATAGCACAGACAATTTTGCTTGTTGGTTTTCTTTTCTACAACTCCAGTAATTCATAAAGGCCTTGAGAACAAGGTTGCAAGCTACAGAGGGGGAAGTCTCCATCTATAGAAGCATCCTCAGTTCTAACTTTCCCCCCTGATACTGTTCATAACCTAGGGTGTTAGGATGTGGCTTCCGGTCTCCAGCTTCCACCAAACTAGGCCTGCCTGGTTTTCCTTGAGAGCACTGACCCAAGACTCCCTACTTTTCTAAGTAATCAAAAATGCTGTGTCAGCTACAGAGTGTGCAGTACTACGTTAACCCGAACTCTATCCACTGATTGCTTCCGCCATTATTCTGAGTACCTACTGCATACTGTCACGGCTCTGCATACTCAGCACAGAACCAGAAACAGAACGTGTCCTTCCGTCTTGGACCTCTCATTCTGGCAGAGGTAAGATACCCAGAACATAGCCAAGGCAAGGACGTCTGATATGAGGTCTCTTAGAAGGTGGAATGTAAGCAAGAATGAAAAGCCAGCATGGCGAAGAGCCAGGACCACAGGGCTGGTGGGGGACAGCAATCTTCATGGAATAGGTGGAGGTGGGCTGTCTCACGCCAGCGATATTTAGGCAGAGCCCTGGGGAGGGAGAGGCAGCTGGCAGTGCTGATGTCTCAAGAACGTTCCAAACACATACGGGAGATGGCCAGGGCAGGCGGAGAAGACAATGTGAGGTTCATCCATGAGAGACAGAGACAGGTAACGTGAGCAGGAAGCCCGAACAGCAATGCCCGCAGGCAAAGTAGTCAAGAAACTTGACTGCTCTGTACAGATCATAACATGAACTCTTCTAACACCACCGCTCGCTCCTAGGGGGACTCTCAGGGGGCACCACCCAAGATGTCTCTAAGAAAGTATTCACTTGGCCAAACTCTAGAGAGACAATGCGTACAGACTATGCTGACTCAGACCACCCTTCCCAACCTCAAGTCATGTTTAAGAGGATGCTCAGGAGACGTGTTTGGTGACGAATGCTGGATGAGCATAGGGAATAAAACCCTTTGGCCATTTTAAACCAAGAGTTTACCCTGGGAAACACCATCACCTCGCCCACTTTCGGGCAATCCCGTAGGTGACGGAAGGAACATCCATAAGTCAAGGAAGCACAGAATGAGTACTTCAAACTTTTTTTTTAATGACCTTAGTTTTTACATCAAACTTAGTTTAATTTCATCTGTGCTCCAAGCCCTGAAGACCCGTAACATAACGTAAACAAATATAGAATTTCTTGAATTAAATAGTGCCGTGTATTTTACCGCCACAGCACTATAATGCTGAAACTGGCCTCCAGGTTCACTCTGGCAGAACACACAGGCAAACTCATAAGACATTTCAGGCCAGTTTTCCTGCCCACTTCACCTCTGCCAGCGCCCTCTGAAAGCTAGGATCCACGGGAGCAAACACAGTAGGGGGACGATCATGCTCCAACATCTTCCATTGCATGTGCATTCCTGGAAAAAGTATAAATTCTGCAAGGTACACATTGCTAAGCTTACTACTGGCTCATACTTTTTCACAACTACTTATTAAATATCTGCACTGAGTTAAGCCTTGAAATGAGGGTTAAGAAATTTAGAACATAGC
The DNA here is from genome assembly GCA_902168405.1 of Peromyscus aztecus. Lineage (NCBI taxonomy): Eukaryota > Metazoa > Chordata > Mammalia > Rodentia > Cricetidae > Peromyscus > Peromyscus aztecus. The sequence goes on along the minus strand of CABHPQ010051248.1, from coordinate 37,531 downwards.
AGGGAAAGGTCCTGATTCCTACACAACACAGCCCGAGGTCTTTAGGGAAGGCATGCGCAGAGCTCTGTGTGAAGGGAGTGAACACACAGGACAGGTACACTTTAAACTTTTCTCATCAAGATTGACCATGTCGGAACTGGACTAGGCCCTCTGGATAAGTGAGACAGTTGTTTAGCTTGAACTGTTTAGGAAGTCCCCAGGCAGTGGGACCAGGACCTGTCCTTGGTGCATGAGCTGGCTCTGTGGAACCTAGGGTCTATGCTGAGACACTTTGCTCAGCCTTGGTGCAGGGAGGAGGGGATTGGACCTGCCTCAACTGAATCTACCAGGCTGGGCTGACTCCCCAGGGGAGTCCTTGCCTTGGAGGAGATGGGAATGGGAGGTGGATTGGGGGAGGGGAAGGCTGGGGGGTGGGAGGAGGGAGGACAGGGGAATCCATGGCTGATATGTAAAATGACTAGAAAATCTCATAAAAAAAATAAAAAAAAAAAAGATTGACCCTGTCTAGCTGTCACTGGAAAATAGGAAGCACAAATATTCACAGAAGTCAAATGTGCAAGGTCAGAGTGCCAGCAAAGGCCCAAATAGGGAAGAAAACTCCACCGAGGCAGCTAACTGATAGATGGGTTGGGATTAAATGTGTGTAAGCCAAGGCTGTAAGCATCCATCCTGCTGAAAACTATGCAAATGGAGGATGGATAGCTGGATCGGCTCATTTTATGATGTCACCAAACAGGAAAAGGTGTAGATTCCTATTCAAAAGGGCAAAACTTTGGGATCAGAGAAATGAAGTCATTTTAACACTAAGGAGGGGAATGTGAGGATGGTTTGTGTTCCCCGTTGTAACCCGATAGGAAAGTGTACGGTCAGAGACCAGGACCGGCTGTGTGGTACCTAATTACTATGACTGAAGAGTCTAGCCATAATAGTAAAGCCTCATTCATGCAGCTGCGGGGTCTTCCCGAGCGGAGACAATGAAGGAGTTTATCCTTTCATCCACCCTGATGCAACCGTGGTTAAAAATGTTGAAGGACTGTGAGATAAAAACCACCTTTGACACATCTAGATTTACTTGTAGGTTGTACACTTTTCATTGTTGAACTCATATACAGCCATCATTTCATCAGCACTGGTTAAATGCCCAAAAATAACTAGGAAATACTTTATCAAATCCTCCAAACTCACTTCAAGCACTTTTGGGAGCAAGCAAGGGCGTTCATGTTAATGGGGACCACGAAGTTCAGGGTTTCGAGAAATATTTAAAGCATGTCTTGATCCTGAAAGCATTTTCTTGCTTGCAAAGCATATGACTAAAAAAAGAATGTTTGAACCACTGCCATCATCAAGTGACAATAGAGGAAGAAAAAGTCACTTAACTTCAATTCTATCTGATTGCATGAGAAACTTCTGACAAAGTTGGGGTTTCCTGGTTTTAATTTTTTTTTTTTTTTAGCATGGGTCTTCACTTGAACATCATAGCCCATAAAGAAAAAAATTAAAACCAGACAGGCTCATTTTAATTCTACATTTCACATGCAATCAAAAAGATTTGCGTGCACGCAGACACACACACACACACACACACACACACACACACACACACACGTGCGCGAGCGCGCGCTACCCTCTCTACCCATCTCTCCTTCCTTCCACTCCCCTTTGTGGATCATAGTCTACTCAGGAGATAAAAGGTAACCGCCCACTGAAAGGAGCCCTCTCTTAGACTATCATGCAGAATGTTATTTAAATACAACCTTGAGTATACTTCCTTAGAAAGAAAACAGAGTGTCTGAAGACTCAACTTCTTCCGGTTTCCAAAATTAATTTATAGCACATAACAAATTTGAGTTTAAATTTAAGCACAATGACAAAAAAAAACAAGTCTGCAACTTCCACTAGGTGAATGAGAGCTCACTGATTATCCCAGAAGAAGCTAAGATTTTCTGGAGAAAAAAACATTTTCTTTTTCACAGAGCAAACTCAAGAAAAGGCATGTAGCTTACACTCCGGTTTTCCACAGAAACTCAAGGGAGCATTGCCCGCATACTCACTAGCCATCCGTACACTCCCTGTACGAAACAGTGTGTGGGTTCACAAGGAAGATCTACAATGTGCATGCTATATTTACTTAACTCTCCATCTCAATGGCTGCTGTCCTCCCCAAAAAAGTCTTCTAGATACCTATGGCAACTTTTAGATCTTAGTCTCAAATATACAATAACATTTGTTTAATAAGTAAACATGATAAAAAATGATGGTCAATGCTAGAGTAAAATTTTTTTCTTTTGAAACTACTCAATCCTTTATTGCTTCTCTAGAGGTCCGCATTCAAATCTTCTCACTATGTCTAACACATTTAATGATTCTTTGGATGTAAGACTATGAGATCACTTGATCCAGGATGGCTCAGAAAGCATTTTATCGAACACTTAGGAAAAAAAAATGCTAACATGTTGTTCCTCTTAGAGAGTGAAAAAGAGAAGTTTCCATAGTCCAATCAGGTTAGGAAAATCCACCAGTTTTCTTGATGCAGTCCATCTCAGAGTTTCTTATACTACTGTATATTTTTAAATATGATACATTATCTATGGGTCCACTAGAAAGGGGAAGAAACACTGTCAAACTATGATATATTCTTACCAGTGTTTGTTTTAAAGATTTACTTCTTTTTATCTCATGTATATGGGTCTTTTGCCTGAATATATGTTTCTGTACCATGTTGTGTAGTGCCAGCAGAGGCCAGAAAAGGGCATCAGGTCCCCTGGAGCTGGAGTTGTAGAAGGCTGGGAGCTGCCATGTGGTGCTGGGAATCCAACCCCCCATCCTCTGCAAGAGCAGCCAGTGCTCTTAACAGCTGAGGATCTCCAGCCCCATCACTGGGGATTTTCAGCTTCATCCTCATTATAAAAGTGGAAAAAGCTGCACATTCAAACTTATGAAATACAGGAATATCTAGCTTCATCTGATGATTGGTTTACAGGGTAGATAATAGAACTAGTATTCCTCATGTTATAAACTAGAAAATGACAAACTTCTAGACAAAATCCCTCAAGGAGAAGTTAATGCCCAAAGAAGTCATCTGATGTGGTCACATGCCTACTTGAAATGAGCCGGGATCCTCAGATTGTGGCCTTTGGCCATTCATTGCATTCTCTCTTGAACCTATGCTTTCCGCCATCTATACTAACATGGCATGTTCCCACAGCACATGCTCACTTCTGCTCTCACCAGCACCCCCCACTAATTACAGCGACCTAGTCCTCTGACACCCTTTCCTGTACTGTGAAATCCAGTCCTGGGAAGCCATTCGGTCACGTGGTGCAGAAGGCCGCAGGGCACTTCTCAGCCTGCTCCTGACTCCCTAGTTAAACAAGGAGGAAGTGTCTATGCAGACTCAGAAAAGTATCAGTAACAGAATTCTCTTCATCCTAGAGTTAACAAAGCATGCACCCTAAGTGGACATCTTAAAAAAAAAAAACAGAATGCACCTTCTGCAAGCACAGAGATCTTGACACTCACAACGTAGCACTGTTTGGATGAGCTGACATTCATCCAGTGCACGGACATGTATCGAATGCCCATCGCGTGACAGACACAGTTGTAGGATGAACGGCACCGTCACGTAAACAGTCAAGTCTCAGCCCATCTGGCACCCTACAGGGTCCGAGAATTGTCTGCAATAGGACAAGCTTTGCCTGGCCAGCCCATCGCCTTCCCAGACTAGTCTTGGGTTTTTCCCATAGTTTCTTTTCTCCACTTTCTTCTCCTTGATAGCAAGGAATTGAGATTTTACACAACCAGGTTTTAGAAATTCTCAGCTAATATAACACTTGAGAATTCTAATTGTAATAATAATAATAATATAACAGTGTTATATAATTCTCAGTTTACAGATTAAAAAGTATAAAAGGAAACTTCTGGGGGCCCAAAGGCAAATTGGTAATAAAAACAAACCAGGAAGGAATAACTTACAATTTGTTTCTTCATCGATACCAATAATATAGTGAAAGGCTCTAAACCTTGAGATTTATTTATCTAAAAATCACACAAGAGATATTAAAAATTAATCAAATGGAATGAATCATTCTGAAACAATATGTATTTTTGGCAACAAAATAAAACCCTACAAAATAAAAACTGTAGAAATATTTACAATTGTAGATTTTCTTGGCTTGCTTAAAATTCAAATAATCTATTAATTTAAAATAAAATATCATTCTCTGCAATCACATGGCTGACCATAATAATCATATAGTGCTGAAGTATTTATCATAAAAGTTAATAAGTTTAAGTGTGCAAATATGTAACATATTAATCTATTAAAAACCTGATGTATACTTTTGTAACATACTTTAAAATAAATGATACAACTGTGAACATATTGAATACAAACAAAGAGGAAAATTAAGTACTTTGGAACAAATGTTAAATTTTCCAATAAATAGTTGCTTTCAAATGCAAAGGCACAAACTATCTCCATAGAACTTGTCATTGCATCTCAATAATCTAGTTTAAATAACTTTAAACTAAAATGTATCTAGCAAAAGCACTCATGAAAATTTGATCTGAAATTGTTTCCGTTGAAACTATGAGTTGGGAAAGACTGCTAATAAAAGCTCACCAGAAATGATGGGTACTAACTGGCATGTGAATGTTACATACACAGTAACCTCTGGTTGAGTCTTCCCTAGGCTCTTGTGTTGAGGGTAAGAGGCTACTCAGTTCAGTGAACCCCTCTCTGATCTTTCTCCTAATACTGCTGTGAGCATGTTTAGATACAGAAACGTATCTATGCAGCATCTCCAAGTTCATAGTGTCTTGAATTTCTAATCCTGTAGAATTGCTGGAGCTAGTAATGTTTTATATTCTTTACAGACACTGTTATACTTAATTTGCCAAAAAAAGCTGAGATACATTTCAGATTTTGTTCATTCCTGTCTTAATTGTTTTACTGCGCTGTGTATTTTATAATTATTAATCTGCCATTTAACAAAAAATTTAATAAAATCCATATTTAATAAGTTATATGTACAATACCTTATATTTATAGATATGCCATTCAGGGACAAACCAGCCTTGATGAAATATGTATTCTCTACAAATAATTTTTAAAACTCATACCACATACCAACTTTTCAGTATTAACTCAAGCTTTATTATAAAGCTACTAAGACATTTTGTTCCAAAAGCAATATCAGAGTACTCATTAATCAAGATTTAAAATATAATTTTTTCTAGTTTCCTAAAATATTTCATTCATGCAAAAACTGATCAATGCTTCACATTCAACATGTTAATAACATTTCAAGACTGTAGAAATCCACAACATGGCAAAACAAAATGTCTAATTTTCTTTAATTCTTGGGTGGTCTGCTGCAGAAAACTTAGCTGCATATAAAGCTATAAATTACTGCTAAAGCAGCTATTTGGTACAAGATAGGTTAATTTATGAAAACTTGTGTTAGTTTGTAGAAAGTCTGCATATGAAAGACATTTCCAAGAAATGTCCAAGCAGAGGGAGTCGAGGTCCTATTGAAAACGGAAGAGGTTTTCACTCTACATGTGCTGTCAGAACACAGTAAAGGCAGGGACAAGTCTGGTTTGTAAATCCATATGTTCTTAACTGGATAGCCTTACATTCTTTCCAATTTTTACAATGCACCTATGTGTTTAAGGCTCGGCTCCACCACAAGCTGTGAAAGAATGTAAAGCTAGCGCCATCTACTGGAAAGGGCGTGACTGTTCGGTCAGCAGACTTCAATGCTCTTGTAAACTACACTGAAATTGGTGTCTGTTTTTAAAGTTCTTTCTCTTTAAAAAATTAAATACAAACCTCCTGGCCTGCTGGGGTACATAGCATAGATGAGGCCCTGCATCAAGCTGATAGAACTGCACGAGCGCTTGTGTGCACACAAACACCACACACACACACACACACACACACACACACACACACACACACCATACAAACATATACACTCACACAACACACAAGCACACACACACACTCATACACACCACACACAAACACACCATACACACACAAACACACCACACACACACACACACACATACACACACACACACACACATTCTTAAAAATGTCAATTAATAAAAAAGCTAGGTAAGATGACTATGCAAAAATGGTGAACACACTAACTAGATAGCACTCTACCGGTGACACCAGTGGAAAAAAAAGAGCTACTGTGTCCCGATCCATTTCAAACATGAAACGGTTTCATGATTGCCAGAGAGGAGGCTCCGGAGCTACTCACAGAGCTTTCCCTGAGGAGCTTCCGAAGACCTGACAATAGAAAACTTCACAACTGCAGCACTGTGTCCACAGACACGGGTCACAGAGTCGACCAAAGACTCGAGGAGGAGGAGGTCCAGGTTTCAACAGGGGTTTTCAACACTCACACAGAAAGTGTCCCTGTCCCGGCGGGCAAGCTGGTTGTTTTTAAAGGAGCCAGGACAGCAGTTGCTACCAATGAACTACTGACAGCTTCAACTGAAACTAGTGCTCTTTCCTTACAGAGAGGCTGCTGTGCACATCTGTGGTCAACTTTGTTTAAAATGTATAAACTAAAGCACGCACATACTAATTTGCTCCTCAGAAGTGATGCAATGAACCAGTTCTTGATTCTCACAATATGCATAAGATCTCAAACAGTTAATATTTGAGCAAACTCAAATTATGTTAGAGAAAAGGGCAAAGATATTCTAGGTAGTGTGTGTGTGTGTGTGTGTGCCCTAAGACATCCACTATACTGTAAAAAAAAAAATACAATAAAATGAGAATAAATTGCTTTTTGAAAATGAATTTGGAAGGCACATAGGCTATAACCTTTACTTTTAATCTTTCCACATAAACTAATCTCAAATGAGTCTTTACTCTTTGTTATAGTTATGACCTCATATACATATAAACTTTCCAGAAGTTTATTATTCGTTTAAGAAGGACTTACTAGACTCCAGACACTGTGTCACGGGAGTCACAAGCCCCTGATTCAAGGGGTTCCACTCACACAGAGACAGTCTATGTCTCTCAAGCCCCATTTTCAGAATGTGCCTTTGGGAGTTCTAATGTATTCATTAGAATGTTAGGATGCATCATCTTCATAAACAGCCTAATAGTCATGTAGAGGTGTGTTAAACACATCCAAAAGGGAGGTAAAAGATACAACTGCCTACTGTGTGAGTGGTATTAAAGTGTGGCGATCACTATGTGAGGTCTAGCTAGACAGACACCTGTGGTTGACTACAACCTACCATGATGTCTGGTCTACACTACCACGTCACCTAACTTCTCTGGTACTGAACCTGCATATCACATGTTGCTGCCTGATCCCTCCCCTGGGATAACCCTTTGTCTTGATTTAGTGACCAGGAATTCTAATGACAAGCACCATCCAGCAGACTTTTCTTTAAGTCTGGAGCGTTAATTCATGGGGAGGTTTAAGATGAATTCACTTCAAGCCAAAAGTTTAAGCTGTAGCTAAGAAACAAACAAACACAGAACAGATTATTTAATTTTAACCTCTTCATTTTAGAGGAGAAGAGAATGAAATCTGCAGAGGTTCACAGATGTGTTCAAGGTCACACAAGCTAAGGACAGAGCCACGGTCAGAGTTTCTGCTTTATAATACTCACAGGAAACTGTTGTAGGAAATTACCAAGGAATTCTGAGTGAGAAAAATTACCTTTAATGACAAACATGAGTGAACCGTAACTCAGATGCACTTAATAAGCTCTAAGTTAAAATTATGCTTTATTAAAAAAATAAGAAGAAAGGCAAGCCAGAGCCAAAAAATGATAAATCACTTCTGAGATGCAGCCTTCCTGCAGACCAACTCAGTTACAATCAACTTTAGGACCCCATTTCAATTACTTTTTTCGTAGTTCTAGAGTTATTTCACATTGAATTATTATTCAAAAATCAATGTATAATTCAATATTGAATTATTATTCAAAATTAATTTGTTATTCAATATTCAAAATTAGTGGGGGTAAGGAACCAAAATCTTTTTGATTTACAGAGATTTCTGTTGTAATGGGTTTGGGCCAAAGAACAGTGATTTAAAGCAAGCAATGAAACTTTCATTTCAATTTCCTAGGTCTCCCATTCTGCCCTCCTTCCCTCTTTGTGCCAAGTAATAAAGGTTAGGGTTCTCATCTCGGTATTTTTAAATTTGAAAGTTCAAATAGTTTGTATCATGGCTGTTAAATCTAGCAGCTTCTTCTGCATTTCTGTCTCTAAGTGTAAAATCCCATTAAAGAAATGGATAATAAATTCATTATGCTCCAAACACGAATGGCCCTTGAAAATCAGGGAATTAGCCGGGCGGTGGTGGCGCACGCCTTTAATCCCAACACTCGGGAGGCAGAGGCAGGCAGATCTCTGTGAGTTCGAGGCCAGCCTGGGCTACAGAGTGAGTTCCAGGAAAGGCGCAAAGCTACACAGAGAAACCCTGTCTCGAAAAACCAAAAAAAATAAAATAAAATAATAGAAAATAAAATAAAGAAAATCAGGGAATTAAGGAATTTTCTAACCAATTCATACCAGGTAAAATGTATCTATAAGCCCCAGGGGAAAAAAGATAAAGGGTTCCTCTGGGCTCTTGCCAATACTGGGTGGTAAGAACAAAAGAAACATGTATTTACAGAACTTGGATTCTGGTACAGAACTTGGATTCTGGTACAGCACAACATATACATAAAATAAAGAGATCAGGTTTAAATATGAAAGAGGAGCTGGCAAGATGGCCCCATAGGTAAAGGCACATGCAGCCAAGCCTGACAACCCAAGTTCAATCCCCAAGAGCCACATGGCAGAAGGAGAGAACACCGCCACAAGTTGTCACCTGACCTCCAGAGATGCACGATGGCACACACATACATGCATACATATAAATAAATCAATGTTCAAAAAAACAGGTTGAGATGGCTATTTCTCAAACAGCATCTATTTGTGGTTCCTATTAAAGTAAAAGTAGTTAGATAAAACATTATATATATTTAAATGTGGTTAAAGGTCTATTTTTATGGAAAATATAAATCCAAGTGGGTATAAATATATGGATTTTTATAATGAACCCAGTGAACACATCTATGGTGCTTACTCTGTGCCGGCTAGTGCCCTAAGCTTTTTTATATGCTAATTTATTTAATTCTCACAGCAACCATTTTGGGTGAAACCTATTGTTATCTTTATTTTGCAAATAAGGGCACTAAGACATCTAGACAGTAAGGGTCAAGGCTACTTCCTAATCCCAACACGTGTGAATCTAGAATTGCTTGCTGAGCACTGGACTAACATGGTTTGGTCCTTCTCAGTTTTGTTGAATTTCTCTCTGCATTCTTTTGTTATCAAAAGTTAAAGTTCTTTGTATTTCAATTGAACAGTTTCATTATGAAACGCTTCACTAGCCTCTTACTTTTTGAGGAATACAAAAAGTATCTATAAGTTATTTCTGTGAACACTCAGCCTCCATTGTGGACGGCAAACCCACCTTACGAAGCTATGTGGAGAGCTTTTACCCAAAGCGGTACTCACAATGAGAAAACAGTTATGCATAAACTTTAGCTACACACTCACAGTCCAGTCGGTGTACATATGTATAGTGATGGAAACCTCACATGCGCAGAACAACTGTGGTGGATGAGGTTCTCCCTCGAGTCCACTTATAACGAAACGCTTCCACAGCCTGCGTCGCCCTGTGGTCTACCCCATCCTTTCACATTTCTTCTAATCGCCATTGTTAAGACGCTCAGCCCTTGAGGATACCACACAGCCTCCAATTCATCTACGCTACGATGTGAGGTCAGTGTAGGAGATGCAGGGGCAGGGAGAATAACATCAAAGGGGATGGTAGGGGCATTAAGCTGTATTCACTCATGAGTTGTCATATACAAATAACATAAAATCTAGTTCTAACGAATGCCTTACCAGCACTTGAGATCAACCTCTCTCACAGCAATGGAGGAAAACACAGCGCTGGCCTTCCTCCGAACTCTACCAGCTGATTCTATAAAACGCCAATGCCAACTGGCTTAGGCACCCTAGAGCATATCATTCACAGCACTTCACGGTGTGCCCAGGTTTCCTCCCTCACCTCTCCCACCTGCCCTTGCCTTTCCTGGATACTCACATAAAGAGCCTGTATCTTCTGGCCAGACATCGCTCTTGTCTGTCTTCACGTTTTTGCCCAAGCTACTTCATAGAGTGGCAATAGGCCCCTGACTCATGGTCCCGGGGTTAACCGTTGCTCATGGCTGAGATTCAGCTCAAGCACCACGTCCTTTGTGTGAGCCTCTTAAACTCCAGAGACCTACCTCCCTTCCAATACGTATTTCCCTAGAGAAAACAGCTAGGGTCATTCTGCTCTGGTCTCCTACTCTACCCAAGGCACAGACATGCCGGTCTAGCCTTATCTTCATATGGTTAGAGGGCCTCATACTGCTTTATTTCTATGCCCTCCTTGTGGAAAATCAATCAGCTTAGCCTTGTTTATCATCACATCCTCGCTGCTTAATACAGTGCCTGGCATGCATTTAATGCTCAGTAAATGTTTAATGACATAGTTAAATCCTCTACCCAACATATTAAGAGATATATACAGTGATGGGAATATAAATAATATTGATAATCATATTCGCTGACATAAAACATTTGACCATTGTGAATTTCATGATAAAATTAAAATATTAACTTGAATGATATAGACACAGTGAAATTTTGAACTTCTAGGTTTCATTGGTTTAAATGCTGAATTAAAATCACATTTTTAAAAAGTATAGTGGTTCTAATTTATGAACCAGTTTGAAACATGTTGTATTAGTTCTGTTTATTTGGGTCTTGTTAAACAGAAAATCTTTTCTTCTTAACTACAGTATAAGTAACACAATTACCTTAAAGTTGCCCATTTTAGGTTTTTTTTTTTTTTGGTTTTTTTTTTAGGAGCAGCCACAGTGAAAAGCATGGCATTCCCTTTACCGAGATGAATGCTCTACCTTGTGTGACTTGGGGCAGTTTCTCCGTGAGACTGCCAGGCTCTCTAGCACACTATGGTTTGCAGATGTGTAGTGTGCACTAGAGGACAAGAAGATGCCATGAAATACTAGTGACTAGTAGATGCTGAGCAAGGAAACAGTGTTTCCAGTATCAAAAAGTCTGTGGAAGTGAGTGTCATTCAGAGCAGAGTGATGACCTAGAGCCACTTTCCACCTTCAAGTTAAGGTCCAAATAAAAGGGACGGAATTTAGTAAAGCCTGGTAGCTTTACTAAATAGTGTACCATTTCCTAGAGCAGAAATACCCACGCAGCCCAGCATCCTACTACAGAGAGAACAAGCAGCCACCTGAGGGAAGCCCACAGGCTCGCAGGGCCACCGGCTGGCTCTTGGTCACCAAATGCAGCAGGTTGAATGCAGACATCACTGTGATCTGTCTTCGGCGACAAACCCAGAGGCAAGACCAGGGCCGAAAGCTGAGTGGGAGAAAAAAAGAAAAGAAAAGAAAACAAGAAACAACGAATTAAAACATCACACACGCTAGGCACGTTCATTCAACAGCTGACGGTTTCGGGCTTACAGAGCTAAGCAGATGCACAGTGCTAATAAACTGCCCATGTTTTCAGACAGCAAGCCGACTCTCACTCACTGTTACCACTAATTCTTCCAGTGCACTGAGGAGGCAGGTAATTTTATGCCCAGTACACCTGTGAGGGAAAACCGGGGCCCAAAGATCCAAGGACGCAAGCCAGTAGAGCTTGAACAGAGTGAGGAAGCACCCACATGGTGGCAGACCCGTAGTCTGTCCTTATGCACAAGGCCTTCGTGAGATGCAGAAACTCACGCTTTAAGACAAAACAAAACAAAACAAAACCAAAAAACCTAAGGACAACTGAGAGATTTCACTCTACAAACCGTTAAATTTGAATAGAAGCAGAAGGAACACGTACTTGTGTTCCATTTTCTGATTTAGACTTTCTAAAGAAAATTCTGTGAGTGGTCCTCATGACCCAACATTGAAAGGGGTAAAAAATATTTTACTGAAGTCTTTGGAAATGAACCGTGTAGGAGAATCCCCAAACTGTAGGCTGTTCAGCTTGCGACAGAAGTTCGGCTCCTAAGGCTTCCTAAACATCTCACACACTGCTGCTTCCATTGAAAGTGGAGGATGCTCGGTGCTTATCCATTTCTGATGCTTTATTTAAAATTACCATGTTAAGTAACTCTAACTGCCACATGTCCAAAGATGGAATAAAATTAATGTCTCGCTCATTTCCTGACCACGACCACCTCCATTCCCCACCCCAAAATAAAAGTCTTTTCCTGGACTTTCGTGACCCCCTTGAAGAGCAAACACATAATAAACAGTAATATATTTGACCAAATCGCTCTGGACTATATCTGACGGAAATCTGCTTGTATTAACAGGCCTGAACTCTGACTTCCACAAACTAAACTCTCCACAAAACTAAAACATTTTTGTGTTCCTAACTGGAGGCAAAGTGGAGGGAGAGAGAGAGAGAGAGAGAGGGAAGGTAAGAGTCACAATGCACAGCCTGAGAGAACCGTTAGACATAAATAAACATGTCATTTTCACGAGAGACTGCAGAGCAGGGAAAGAGTGCATGCCTTTGGAGCAGACTACTGGCTAATAAAAGATCAAAGGTCTATACCTCACAACGCCATAAATAAAAATGTAGGGTTTTTTTTTTTTTTCCATGAGACCCTTCCCCGTGAGGAACAAAGTATGTGCGGTAAATGTAATTACTTAGCAGAGCTGCGGCCTCGCTGCGCTCCCACAGCTGACCATAAAATGTCTTCCTATTCTGTTTCATCGACCGCTGTACCAGGCGGCCTGGGCGCCTACGGATCACTGTGGCCATCTGGCTTGTGTCAAAGCCAGCACACAGGAAGAAAGGGAGTGACGTCACTCTGCAGGTCAGGCAAAGAACAAAGATGCCTTCTACAATTAAAAGCCAAGGAGTGCAGACACCAGGGGCTCAAATGGGACTGCAGTTTCATAGTCCTCCTCACTCCCTGTTTCCTACCCAAATAGCCAGAGCTCCATCTAGTGGCAAATTGGTTTTGCCCAGTTTGGGGGTTTAAACTGTTTGGTTGCGGCTTGGGCTTTTCAAGTTGAGCCTGGAAGGGCCGGCCACACTAGCACCAACCCAGTGAAGCCACTGGCAGAATTACTGTGGGAGGCACCTGGCCTTTTCATGCTGAAGGATGGGGACCCAGTCAGAGCAAGGTCTACTTGCAGATCTCACCAATAACGACTTTATAGGTTGGAAATTGGTATGGCCCTAATTACATTAATGGGCACAAGAATGTTAGGGGAAAAACGGACTTACAGAATGTGTGTAAACGGTATGGTAGCTGAGGATATGTTTCTGAGCTATAGCTCGAAAGGCAGTTCTGAAGAATGTCGTCTGTGGCTCAAACCCACAGCCCCCACTTCCATCAAGCAAAAGAGCCCTGGGGAGTGTGCTTTCTAGTGTGTGAAGTCAGGGACAAGTTTCCTCTAGAGCACAGGAATGATGGTTTTGTGAAGTTTGGGGGGAATAGAGAGAGTGTGTGTTTTTACACTTGCAGTGAACGGAGCCAACACCGACAACAGAGCTAGAGCACTTACCTTCTTAGCATCTTGGTTTCCTTGACTCTAAAATAACCACTAAATAAATTAATTAGCTGAAAGCACCTCCAACAATGCCTAGTATATGGTATATATTCAGAAAAAGCTGATATTATTTAAACATGTCAAATCATTGCCATGTCTAATATTACATGAGTTTAAAAAAAAAAGTCTTGAACATAAATTTTTCACCAGTACATTCTGATCCCAGTTTCCACGCCCTCAACTCCTCCCAGATCCTCCCCACCTCCCCACCCATCCAACTCCACACCTTCATTTTCTCTGTCTCACCCTATCCTATCCCATCCTATAGTATGGCCGGATCAGCTGCTTATCCCCCCAAAACAAGCCCACTGTTTCCTACTACCTCCGGGTCTTGGCTGCAAGCCACCGCTCTCTGCTACCACTCCTAACATCCACTGGCCAGAGCTTAGCTTTTCTGATGCTCCTGGAGCACCCGACATGCTCTCGCCTCTCCTGGGAAAATGCTGGGGACACTGGTCTGCTTTCATTCTCTCTTCTTCCAGATCAGGCAGCTTCTTAAGGGCGGGGAGGGGATCCGTTCCAGTTTCATATTCCACTACCCAACACATAACTCCTAACCATCCGTCCACTTCCTGCGCAGACGACCTGATGTAAATAACTGACCTACGAGACTGGTTGTTCGGGCCCTGGTTTCTAATGTTGCCAGTTCCTAAAGGAATTACAATCTGTTACATGTGTCTAGCTGCTTTGCAGTTCCTATGAGAGCTGGGACGGTGAACAGCATCTTCACTTAAAATTCAAAGATAATTCAAATGATATTCAAGTTCTGCTCTCCCATCTCCCTACCACCCCCAGAATGTTAACATCCAGATCATGACTAAAGTCAGTTTGCTAGTGTGTTGGGTGTGGATCCTCCCTGACTCCCCCCCTGCCTTTTTGCCTGAAGTTAAACAATGTACTATACTGAAGAGAGATCACTGCCAGGAGATCCAGAGAATTCACCAAGTTGATAATTAGTTCCAGACAGAGCAGACTGTACCAGTGGACTTAAAAGCCATCAACCCTAGAGGTCAGAGCCCTCTCCAGCAAACGCAAAGAAATGTATACATCAGTGGTTTTCAAAAGCTAGTAACAATGCCCTCCCCAAAACTACAAAAGGCAAGAGAATTGACAAATTAAAAGTTGTCAAGGACAATTTTTAAAAAAAAAAAAAATGTAACATTCAACTCTCCCCAGGCTCTCAAGAAAGAAAAGGTATGCTGACAGCAAGGGGAAGCAAGGACCAAGGAAACAACCCTAGAACAAAGACCACCTTTGACAGAGAAGGCTCAGGGAGGGGCGCGGGTTCATGTCACCACCGTTCCCATTTCATTCAGAAGAAGCTTCACCCCGGTGAGCACCTCGGAGCCACGGATTACAAAGTCTGCTCTAAAAACACGGCTCTCATCCCCACGGGCCTGACACACACTTTACTTGCTGAGTGAATGGGTCACTCTTTTAGCTGCTGCTTGAGGTCAACAGCCGGATGGGTAGTGATGAGTACCTACCGCCTTTGCTAACGAGAGATGCTCCTGCGATTGCGCAGAAGGTTGGCTTTTAAGAATCCTCTTTCGAAGCATTTTTCAAAATAGATGATTTTAAGACATGGACTGTTTTAGAATGCTGGACATTCTCTTCTTCTACTTCCTGGCTTTCTGTGACATGAACTGAGCGCTTCCCTGTGCCTTTCCCATCAGGATGGACTAGTCTTGGAAACCATGAGCCAAAATAAATCTGACTTTTTTTTTTTTTTTTTAAGTAAGGAAGGAGGGAGAGACAGGACAGGAAGAGATATAGAATTTTTATTTTATTTTACAATACCATTCAGTTCTACATATCAGCCACGGATTCCCTTGTTCTCCCCCCGCCCGCCCCCCTCGCCTTCCCCCCAGCCCACCTCCCATTCCCACCTCCTCCAGGGCAAAGCCTCCCCTGAGGACTGAGATCAACCTGGTAGACTCAGTCCAGGCAGGGCCAGTCCCTTCCTCCCAGGCCCAGCCAAGCGACCCTGCATACTGGGGCTTATGCAGAGACATAGAATTTTAAGTTACTCGGTTCTCCCGGAAAACAATTTTACTGCAGCATGGGAAACAATGTATCAGCTGCTGATTGAGATGCAAAGCCGTAGTCCCTGCTCTCAAAAACTTACTGGCGGAAGCGGGAATATAAAATGTCATCAAACTCCTTGCTGTCTTGGGAGAGCAACTCCCAACTTTAGAAGACAGAACGTCTGGTGAATATTGGGATTTGAAACTACTGCTAAGGTGTATAAAGGAGAACTCAGCTTTCATTTCTATATCGATATGTCCACACATTCCTGAACGTCTTTATCCTTTACACTCCAAAGAATCAAGAAGTTCAAATACCTTTGTTTATGTAGCTATACCCATCAATACTTACTACAATAACAAATTATGAGTGAGCAAACTTAACGGTATTGGCTACAATAAAATAATAATAAATAACTTGCAAAATTACTATTTTTACCTTTTAATTAGAAATCTTAAATAAATTTACAAAGTTGATATTTCAGTGAAAAATATATTATCCAGAACAAAAATATGCACATGATGGGGAGAGTTTTATGTTTTTGCAATTCTGTTGGCTATCTGCCTTCAGAAAGCACAATTTTCCCTCATTTGTACTTCTACGGTCCATACATCGGGATGTGTCGTTCTGGCTGAAGTATGTACATAAAGCAAATGCACCCACACAGACCAATAGTGGAAGGGGAATGGTACTCCAGTAACCCTTTCCGGTAACTGTGGCTATTCTTCATTATCGTATGAAGATTAAGAAATGACAGCCTGAAACATATCAGTGAGCCTTCTCATCCTGTGTTGCCTTAAAATCGACTGGTCTAGCTTGCATCCTCTAAAGATTTAATTCTTTCTTCCTTGTATTGAAATAGATTTTTTTTTCCTTACATAATAGATCCCGATTACAATTCCTCCCACCCCCCCCCCCCCCCCCCCCCCAGTTCCTCCCCTCCTCCACTCCCATCTGGAGCCACACCCTTTCTGTCTCTCATTAGAAAAGCTTGGAGAACACCTCACAGGCCAGAAGCCACCACCTACTGGTTGTAAAATGTCAGTTGTAAGAAGTCTCGTTAAAAACTGTCCTTAGGAGCCAAAGTTGGATTACAAAGTTTTTTTTTTTTTTAAACAGCTAAATGGACTTATAGTCTTCAATAGTGTCTGTTTCATATAATAATTTTTGACTGTTTCCAACCTAAGAGCGAAAAGAACGACATTAGATCTAGCATGGGTATTGAACTGGATAGGCAGCCTACACCATCTGCTCTGCAACCGTATAAAGGTCTCCACAGGACCATGTCGGCATCCGTCACTTCACAGTGAGGAAGGACAGGAGACAAGCACATCTTTTATCTTGAAAATATTAAAAGACTAACTGTAGATGTAACCAACCGTCTTATACCACTATAACTAACTATAGGTCAGCCAATTCAAAAAAACAAAAGACGTCTATACGAGCGATGCAGCGTATACATTTTCATTATTGAATTCACATAGCAAGATAAGCACATAAAAAAAGGTGTACCTGATATTGATCACGGCAGGGTTGCGCTGGGTCCGTTAAAAAGGACCCCAATGGTGTGACTAGCAGAGAATTACAGGCATACACTCAACTTCTCCTGAGGCCGTTCTATGAAATGCCTTTTGTTTCCAGGTTCCCGATTTGTAAGGAGTGCAGTAGAACATGGCAATTTAGTCATTCTCAAATTGAGAATGACTTTAAAGCAGGGGTTCTCAACCTGTGGGTCGCAGCCTTTCATGAGGGTCTCCTAAGACCATCAGAAAACAGATATTTACCTTACAATTCATAACAGCAGCAAAATTACAGTTATGAAGTAGCAACAAAAATAATTTTATGGTCGGGGGAATCCCTGCAACATGAGGAACCATATTAGAGGGTCCCGGCGTTACAAAGGTTGAGAACCACAGCTTTAAAACTCTCTCAACCATAGTACACACCTGCGCAGTTTTCTAAAATGGCCACGTTGTCACAGTTTATAGCTTCTACTTTATATATGGATTTCTGCTATATTTTTTTCTTCCTTTTTCCTCAGACCCCCAGCTATTTTTCTTAGTTCACAAGAAACACTGACAAGACAGAAAAACCCACACCAACCGTTTTAACTATTACATAAGAACACACTTTCAGGGTTCTGCGGGGAGGGTGACTGGGGGCGGAACTTAGGGCCCTGCGCCTTCCAGACAAACACTTTACCGCCGAGCTTCATCCCCAGGCCGTTTTTG
This sequence comes from Peromyscus aztecus, assembly GCA_902168405.1. NCBI lineage: Eukaryota > Metazoa > Chordata > Mammalia > Rodentia > Cricetidae > Peromyscus > Peromyscus aztecus. Next base: position 19,580 of record CABHPQ010051248.1, on the reverse strand, counting down.
TTACTTTTTATTTGAAATGAGGCCTTGCTGGCCTTGAACACAGTCTACAGACCAGGCAGCTGACCTTACAGTTCTATAAGCCCTGCGCCTGGTTTAGTCTCCTTTTTTAATGGTTTCTTTTCGCTGTTTTCTTATGTAGGAAAGCTTTTGGTTTTTCTCTTCTAGTCCTGGAGTTCCCACGAAAACCCTCACTGGCTACATTTCCGCCAGGGGCTTTACTCTGAGTTTTCCAAGTCTCCTCTGTAAAACACGGAGCTTACGATAGCGGCTATTAGAGGAGCACGTGGCACCTCTAAATTCATAGACATAATACATAATTCATATATATACTACAGACCCCACAGGACTGGGGAGCAGGGCCTCCTGGCCGCATCTTGCATGATGGCTGATCTCCCTTGGTTTTCTGATTAGCATTCTCCTCTTCCCTTTGCAGAAGTAGTGTCTCTACCTCTGATGCTATTACTTTCTGGTTCCCAAAGTAATCACACCTCACCGCCCCCCCCCCCCCCCCCCCCCCCCCGCGCGCGCACGCGCGCAAGTCCTCCGTCTTCCTTTGGGTTTCTGACTTGCTCACTCTCTTCCTTATGGACCTCACCTTCCTTCTTTAGTCTCCACCCTTCCAGATGCTTACAACTTCACCACACACACACACACACACACACACACACACACACACACACACACAC